>JALGBA010004091.1:2892500-3123780 GCA_023970755.1 Azemiops feae
CTGATGGAGGGGATGTGTTCTAATTTTTTTTCCTTTTCAAGTTTCCATATTGTCTGTTTTGAATGGCAGGCAAATGTGGTTTATCTCTGTATGGTGGATTTCTCTGAATTCTATGCTTCCAGAAATTCCCTAGTAGTTTGGATTTGGCTTAATATTAATGCTAATAGCTTCCCTATTGAAACTGCAGCATCAGCAGAAATATGCAATTGACTTAAAGGACAATGAACCTTCACAATGTGCAGTCTTGAAGTTTTACTGTTTTTGAAGGAATTGTGGTAATGGGCCAATTCTGTATTTAATTCAGAAAGAGATGTGATAAACACTGAAAGCAATATCCAGATACATACCATCTAACTGGGGAAAAAAGTTATTTACAAGCTTATCCATTTGGACCCATGCAGAATCACAGAACTGATGGTTTATGGCCCAGTCCACTAGCTGAATCAAAGCAGGACTCAAAGAAATAAATAACTGTGTCTTTTCCACAGAGCAACTGGCCTAGCAGGTAGTATGAGAAATTTTGCTGGTCTTGGCAAATGGAATTCTTTAAAGGCTTCGGTAGGTGATATAATGTACGGTTCTAATGCTTAATTAGGGGGAAAAATAGTAAAAATGCCATTAACAACTGCTCCAAGGCCATGACTTGGACTTTTCTTAGGACAGCAAAAATGTAACTTCTAGATACAGTGATATATATTACTATGAGCTATTAGCAGGAAAGTGCCTAAGTGTCATTAGAAAATGCAAAATCTTTCTTCCTTTTATCATTCTTTCTGCAAGGTGAATGTCTATTTCCAACTTTAACTTGAGTTTTCTCCAAGAAAATCCTTAGAGCATGAAAAATTGACCCCAAGTGGCCATCACTCTTTGAAGGCTTCTTCAAAGCCACTGGACAAGATCTAAAGTGAGGGGTCCTTGGTGCTCTCTGAGCTTGCTTGTTTCCTTGCAAACATTTCATTACCCTAACAAGGTAACATCATCAGTGTAGATCTAAAATGGGTTGTAGCTCCCAGGCCAAATAGGGTTTCTATCCATGGTCTAGACCAGGGGTGTCAAACTGCCAGCCCGCGGACCGGATGCGTTATGGCAAAACCGCGTCCACCACATTGCCAGCAATGGGGAAAAAGTCATGATATGTCGCGACACATCACGTGACGTTGCGAGTTTGACACCCCTGGTCTAGACAGACCATGCTTGATTCTGATGTTGTGGATCAAGCTACATATGTATTTTGTGTTTCCTTTCTTCAATTGCCCCACACTTTCCATTCAAGCTACCACTGCTGCCAACTTCCTGGGTCTGTTTCATATTAAACAGCATAGTGAATTTGACTATTTCTTCACTTTGTGGTAGGACAAATTTGCTTTGCTGTTGTTGTGCCAAATTAGTGTAGTTGTCAGAAGTTGATGTAATGGCCATATTTAGGGTTATACCCCAAGATTTTCTTTCTCTTATATGAAGAATGTTCCTTTGATAGAATAAATCTCTGATAGAAAAAGGAGAGAAATAAAGATTTCAAATTAAATTGTTTGGGAAGTTTTCCTAGATATTTTCATTATATAGTTTCCATTTCACAACCAGCTCTTATATTCATCTTAGCTGGAAACAAATTTTTATCAACTTTTGAGACAATTGTGACATAATATAGTTTGTTTTAATAGAGGTGGACAAGAAATAAACCTAACACCTATTTGTAATTATTTTTAAACTATATATCAAAATAATTATAGCATTTTAGGCTTGAAATATTGACAAAAGACTGCCACTCTCGCTCACCAAATCAAGATAAGGAAGAGTTTCCTTGCCTTAACTCAGCTTCCTTAAACTGCTCTTAAAACGCTGCATTCTGCAAAACACTGGGAGGCTGTATTGCTCTTGGTACTCACTCTCCCAGCACAGACACAATCTTTGAACTGTCAGTCTCTCTTCGCTTCTCCATTATAAATCCCTTCACCAAGTAAGCATCCAGTCAGGTGATCAGGTCTCTGTATAAAAGACTCTTGCGCTCTAAGCATGATTATTTCTCCTCTGAAAGACAGAACACAATGCATTAAAAAAAAACCTGAAGCTTCATATACGGTTGTGGAAGGGTTATAATGTTTTGCAGTCCAGCTACTTTTAGATCTTCAGAAAGATCTTTTGAGGAAGGGGATCCTTTGGATATTATTTCATTTTGTGAAATATTGGCTTAGGATATGTGAATCCAGCCATTTGATTTCTAAGCTCTAGTTTAAGGCAGGGTTTCTCAACCTTAGCAACTATAAAACATGTGGACTTCAACTCCCAGAATAGTTCAGCCAGCATATCCAAACAAACCAGTCCACTGGTTTAAGGCTTAATATATTCATATCCAACCAATTATGGTGTAATTAAAAAATTACAACTGGGCAAAACCTAGCTTACCATAGTATGTAAACCAAGCTAATGTTCACTGTTGCTTTTTCCTGTCTGTTCGAATACAGTGCCAAAGACTTTGCCATTAGACAAATGGCAAAGTGAACATTTATTCACAGTGAACAACGAAGCATCTATTTTCCTCTTAGAGATGCATTGAATATAAATAGCTGTGTAATAAAACATAGGGAAATATATAAATCATACATGAAAAATGGCAGCATGGAACTAGCAATACACATAACATTTACTATAAGAGCTGAGAGAATTACACATTGAATATGTAATTGCACATTGAAATAACATAAAAGTAGGCATCAGATGAGCCTCCCTTTGAATTTTCCAAATAAATAGTGTACCTATGTAGTATGTTTTACATTGATGAATATATTTTTAATGTTTACCAGACTTATATCATTATATTTACCTGTATTACTAGGCATAGGCCTGAGAATGAGGAGCTGCAAATCTTTTGCATGCATGTCATTCATGTTAATAGAGTTTATTTCAGAAGTTAGTGGATTAAGCTGCTCACTAAGGACTTTGTAATAAAAATTATGTCTGAATTTTAATTTATGCCTACATCTAGGTTGTTCCAAGACATTGTTTGATATTATATATACTTCAGAGCAAGTTACTTTATTAACAGACTTTCATTTTGAGTCTAAAAATTATTATAGTGTGATATATTTTATTGAAATAATAGTTATGATTTCTAATCAAAGTACCAAATGGTTCATGTAATAGTTATCTTTCATGGGAATTGCTACTTCGAAAGAAGGAAATTGACTCTGGTTTGTGCTTATTTTTCACTGACAATGCCATTGACCTATTCAAACAAGATTCTGTAGCTGAGAAAAATGAAAGCCTTTGCTTTTTCTTCTAGTTACTAATTAGAGGCATGCATTTGAAAGAAAGAGTAATAAATTTAAATTAACCTCATTAATCTAACAAGCAGAGTTCAAAGAAAACAGACTTAGCTCTCCCTCATAATTTTTCTTTCCTCCTCATTTTATCTTCCCTATTCAGTCATGCCTTATGTCTTGCATCAAAAGTGTACACAGTTCTTTTGTCAGTTTCATCTCCTTTCCATACCTTGGGATGATAAAAATGTTCAGAAACTGAGGCCAAAGACTACTAGATTAATCACAGTTCCAATGACAGCTCACTGCATGCTGAGTGAATTCCTCAATTCCCCCAAATGATTTTTTTGCCAGAACATGTGGAACTACAGCATTCAACATTTTATTGGTGCTGTTATCTCCAAACCAAGAATAGCTTTCTTGGAAAAAATGATTTGGTTTCTACTGTGGGAATATTTTTAGCAGCTTGTTTGGTGAGGTTTCAGAAAATATAATTAGTAATAGAGATGTCAGCCAAGTTCTAAGTTCAGTTTTAAGCAAACTCTACTTAAAAGGCACCTTGTCTACAGTTCACGTTATCAAGATCAAAAGGAGTACTTCTATAAGAACATACAATTGTTCACTGTTTCTTGGAAAAATATTTGTGTTTCTGAAAGTTATGGAAATGCAGTACTAAATGTTTGAAGTCTTTCCTTTGTTTATATAAAAGGGCCTATACATATAACAGTGCTGAAAACATTTGCCTTCAAGTTTTTATTTTAGATAGTTTTCTGGATTCATATCATTCACAATATTTCAGACTACATTCTTATAATGTATGCTACTACACATGACCATAGTGAAAGAAATGCTATGGAAATAATAAGGTAATTTTTTTGAACACCTAGTTGTTTATACTGCAGCAAAGAAAAAAAATCCACATTAGTGTTCTAACAGCCGTTGATGACACAAACAGATGATTTTTATTATATAGAGCCTGCTTATTTTCTCTTTGTGGTCATATACAGATGGAAGAAATTACTGTGATTCATACAATATAAGATGATAGTCCTTAGCCTTTTCCATTCTGAAGCCATTCCCATGACACTAGTAAAAATGTTTTATTTTCAGCAAAACTGATCTTTTATAGTGATTAGGACAAAATTGGTAACAAAGAGTATGTGATATTGAATTGATATTGTAATAGACATTGAACTGAGATGAACAAATGGATCTTCTAATCCAGTTTGCTTTTGATACCCTAGATATCTCTAATTTCATTTGAGACTGATATCTCTGGAAGTTGCGAGTTATAAACACCTGTACTATTAAGTCTAATTTAATTGGAAGCTGCAATCCTCTACCCTTTGAATGGGTTTTATTTATGAATTGACCTGCATATGATTATGCTGTTATAGGTATCTTATATTATCTCTTCATTCTTCAAAATTGCTTGACAATCTGACATAAAGTCACCAAACAAGCTGCTAAAAATATTCCCACAGTAGAAACCAATTCATTTTTCCAAGAAAGCTATTCTTGGTTTGGAGATAACAGCACCAATAAAATGTTGAATGCTGTAGCTCCACATGTTCTGGCAAAAAAATCATTTGGAAGAATTGAGGAATTCATTCAGCATAAAGTCCAGAAGTTGTGAATGGTCCAACACTGGACATTTTTAAGAAGAGACTGGACAACCATTTGTCTGAAATGGTATATATAGGGTTTCCTGCCTAAGCAGGGGGTTGGACTAGAAGACCTCCAAGGTCCCTTCCATCATCATCATCATCATCATCATCATTATTATTATTATTATTTGTTTGTTTATTTTCAACTGAATTTTGTACCAAACAATATATTTCAATATGTGGATACTCATATGTTTACTGTGATAAATGAGCTTGTAATAGAAACTAACTATAAGCAAAGTTTCATGGTGTAACTATTTGTCAATTAAGAAATAATTAAGAAATTTCTCCATATTTGTACTATGATACCTGTTCTAAATTCATGTATGTCCTTATGCTTGCTAATATTCTACAGATTATTGTGTCGATTTCTGTTATACTCTAGCAGCTATATAACAGAAAGTGTTGTACTCAGGAAAAATATGATGCTTAGCATCTGTGGTTGGGCAAAAGAGTTGATTGCATTTTTGAGGTATGTAGTTGGCCAAAGGTGTAACCTTTATAATGACTAGTGGTTGAACCTCATATTTAAATGGACCATTAATCTAACTGACCTATTTACAATTTTTTTGCAACCATAACTGAAATAAATGCGACTTCACCACAGCATAGGTCTAAAATGTTTTGTTTTGTTTTAAATTTAAAAAATCTTATACTTTCAAGCAGACAGCAGTTATTGAGATGGAGAGATCAACAATTCAACTCTTTTTTGTTGTACAAATCCTGAAGAAAGAGTAAATTACATGTAGTCACAATCATAGTAATCTTGTTAAAGAGCAGATATCATCCAGTGAAGATTGAGGGCATGTTACATATTGCAAAACAGCTACATTGAAAATCTATCTCTGTAGAAATTAACATGACCCTCATCTATAAATGCAATGTACATGAACTGGGAGATTTCAAACAATGATATATTCAAGAGGAGGCTTAACATAGGCATGGTATTAAAGTAGGACAAAGAGAAGGTTTCCCTATTCATTCTATAGCCCCTGCTGTCTCACCTGAAGGGCTCTGATAAATGATCGTCCAATCTCTGTTTGAAGACCTCCAGGGAAGAAGAACTTATTTCTTTCACCTGGCAGCCTTTAACCATTCCTCATAATGCTTGGTTTCTAGATACTTCACAACTGCCTTAGCATTCCTCTGACTTGCTATACAAGTTGGCACTTTTTGAACTGTGGTGCCCATTTTCAAAGATTGTGGTCTAGTAGAGGAAAATGGAATGATTACTTCCCATAATCTGGCTCCTGTTAATGCATCCTAGATAGTATTTTTTTTTTTAGCACATGGCTAACTCTGTTATCTCAAGCTTAACTTGTGGTTGACAAGGACACCCAAATCCCTTTCATACATATTATTGCCAGGCCAGGCCAGGTTTCACCATCCTTTACTTATGCTTTCAGCTCCTAATATTCCCTTTTCCCTTGGATTTTAACTGTCTTGCCTGATTATTAGAGACACAAAAGCTTGCAATTGTTTTGCAAATCTTCAGTTGGGCTCTAATTGCATCAATATGGCTTTTGGATGCAATGTACCAGTTAATTAAATGTCCAATTACTGGACAGCCAATATAAGCAGGCTGTTTTTTAAGAGCCATATTTATTACATGTTTTAAAAATGTTCTCAAGTCAACTGTTTTCTAAACATTTCAAAGTCCTAAATGTAGATGAAACATTAATTTAACTGGTTCTTTGTTCTTATTTGAGCTAGCATTGAAACGGAATATGAGTCAGAGTATATGAGTTTTTTTAATGTTTGCTATTAAACATCTGTTTTTATTTATATAATACTATGCAATGTTAAGGATATAGAAGAGGGCATACTCAGTCATTTGTAAATAATTTTTCAAAAGGAAACTGCTATTATCATGCTCTTTCCCCTACCTTCACTATTTTGTACCTTTTTCAAATACTTAATTTCAATAAAGTGTACCTAAGAAAGTTTGAACATCTGTTACATTAAAACTTGGTGGTGACAGGAATTCTTTCTAGCTTATTCACAAAATTGCTACTACTCCCATCTAACACTCCTTCAAGGTCAGTGAACCTCTTGAGGATATTCTGTAGAAGAGTGCACTGTAATAGCAAATTCTACCAGGAACTGTTAAAGAACTAGATATATATACTCTAGCTTGCAGAAGAAAAGATTAAAAGGGAACATGATAGGGTTCTTTAAATATCTGAAGGGCTATCATATTTTAGAGGATTTGGACTTATTCTCACTTACTCCAGAAGGTAAGACTAGAACTAATGGGATGGAACATCAAGGATGTACCATGTTTCTCCAAAAATAAGACCGGGTCTTATTATTATTATTATTTGCCTCCAAAAGAGGCACCAGGTCTTATTTTCAGGGGATGTCTTTTATACTCACCTCCGGCACTGCTAGCCCCGCTCAGCCAGTCCACTTCTTCTGGGCGAAGGAACAGCTTCATTCTGCAGCTGCATTCCGGCCTGCATTTCACAGTCAGGCCTTTCTGGAAGACCTATGCAGCCGAGTACCGAGCTATGGATTCAATCCATAGCTCGGTTCTTGGCTGCAGAGGTCTTGCAGAACTGAGCTATGGATTCAATCCATAGCTCGGTTCTCAGCTGCAGTGGCCTTCTGAAAAGGCCTGTGACTGCGAAATGCAGACCTGATTGCAGAAGACCCCGCAGAAGAAGTGGGCCGGCAAGGAGAGGCCTGGCTGCAAGATAAGTGGATGCAGGGCCTGAGAGACAGCTCCACACCCCCACCCCTGCCCTAGCTTGATTTTTAAGTGTGTGCCTTACCCCAAAACTAGGGCTTATTTTTGGGGTGGGGCTTATATTAGGCCCCCCCAAAAAAATCAAGCTAGGGCTTATTTTTGCGGTAGGCCTTACTTTTGGAGAAACATGGTATATATAGATTAGATAATTGGAAAGAACTTCTTGACGGTAAGAACAGTCACTCAGTGGAATCGGTGACTGCAAGGAGCCACTCCTTCCCCTTTACTGGAGGTTTTCAAACAGAGGCTGGATAGTCAGCTATTGGGTATAATGTAGCGAATCCTGCTTTGTTGGACTTCACCGCTTAAATCCCTTCCAATTCTATGATGCTATGAATTGTATGAAGTGGACAATTCATTTCCGCCAGTATTTCTCAGTTCCAACACTAACATTTCTGAACATATCTGATAATTTTAATGAGGGAGGTTTGTATCAACATTCATTGAGCTTTACAAGATGTATAAAATTTTCAAACGTTAAAGTTTGAAATATCTTGATTTTGAAACATTCCAGTCCAGTCTTGCTACAACTGTTTCGACATTAGAACAGTTTGTTCTAACTTTACCATTATGTTCTGACCTCAAAAACAAAAGTGTTCCAACCACCAAATTAAGGTCAGAATGGCTCATTTTCAGGTCAGTCTACTTCTGAAAAGGTAAGGTTAGAACAAGCTCTTCTGTCATCAAATTATTTCCATTGAGATTGAAACATTCAGTTCCATAGTTGGAACAGGCTATTTTAGAGGCGTTTCAACCTTGAAATGTTTTGTACACCTCTTTATAAAATATATTGCCAGAAGTGGTAGAATTCCACATATTTGTAGTGGTATGAATTGAAATTGTTATACATAATTGAACCCCATTATATTTTCAAGTTCCTTTTGTCCATTCCATTCAAAGAAAATATCATGGAAAAATGTTTATAAATTCATTAAACAAAAATTGCATATAGAAAAGCCCAACTGTGATCCTAAATGCATATACTTCTGTCAGTAAAAGTGTTAGCAGAACAGCTAAGCAGAATGTAGAACCTCCTTTCAGACATCAGTATTATTTGGGGGGACAAATTAACTTTTGAAACAAGATGATTGCAGGATATTGTTAGTAATAGTTTTTTCCTCATCTCCCTGCACATGTGCAATCAATCTATAGTAGAATAGAATAAGAATAGAATAGAATAATAACTTTGTCACTTTGAATGTACACTAATTGGCATACATTAAAATGAAATTCCGTTGCATACAGCTCTCAAAGGGTCACCACCTCCAATATACACTACATAAATATGACATAAATAAATACAGAATTATGCATATACCCACATATATTATATGACACAGAGAAACAACACAGTCTAGTTCGGAATATGTATACTTGTGCATGGTGAGAAAAACGAATCTTGCGAATTTACCAGATGGATGGCATAGGGAACAAAGCTATTACAGAATCGGGTAGTCCTGCTAGAAATGCTTCGAAACCTCCTCCCAGAGGGGAGCAACAGAAACAGACCGTAAAGTGGGTGTGTGGGATCTCTAACAATGCTTTGAGCTCTAAGCACATAGCGCTTATAAGCAGCATCCTGAATACCAGGGAGTGATCTTCGTATGATCTTCTCTGCTGTCCTTACCAATCTCTGTCCTTACCTTCTATCTGAGGCACTGCTGCCACCAAACCAGACAGTGATGCAGTTTGTTAAAATGCTCTCAGTCGTGCCTCTGTAAAAAGTGGCCAGGACAGAAGGAGAGAGATGTGCTCTCCTCATCCGATGCAGGAAATGCAGACACTTCACTAAGGATGAGGTGTGGAGAGACCAATTCAGATTTAGTATTTAATAGATGTTTAAAAATTACCTTGTTTAATTCCTAATGAAATCAAAGTTATTCATACATTTGTAGCAGATCTCTGGTATTCCTTTCACCTTCGATATTTTAGGTCTCCAGTATAAAGCATTGCATTTGGGTTCTGGGACTAACTTTGGATTTAATTTTCGGAGATAACTATATTAAAACATACTCATATACAACATTTCTTAAATACATACTAGATAATTCTAATCACTTATATTTTCCAGTCATCAATTTTCAGCTGGACATCTTGCAAAATTACATGTGGCAATTATCTATTATTTTTTTCTAGTTTTATTACTAGTTTTACTCTTCCATGCTTTAAAACTGTTTTTGTAATATCTGTGTTTATTTCTAAATAGTACAGTTATTAATTATTCAGTTTCAGACATAATTTCATGTAACAGTGTAATGGCCATTCCATATTTTATGGAGGAAAATGCACTTATATATTCTAGCAAATAAGATTATGTCAAAATGATAAAGTGCACATATTTGCACCTGAATATCTGTTGCAAGTGCATCATGACATCATGTTTTGTCATTTGTTCCTTTCTCTCATGAATCCCTATGGAATAGCCTTTCAGACAATTCTCATTTTGGCCTCCTTTTGTCATCTTTCTCCTTTATGAATAGGGTTCTCATGAAATACATTATTCATTTTCATGTAACACATAGAATAAAGTCATATATTTTAGCCAACACATTTTTTTCCACAAGAATAGCCATAATTAAAACTTATTCTGGAATCTTTTGTGCACTCACATTTACCATATATGTTGCCCAGGAAGCTAGGAATTAGCATTGATCTTCTAGCACTAACAAAAACATTGTTTACAATGAAATTATCAAGATGATTTCAACCCTTATCATGGTATATCTCTCTTCCAGCTATAATCCAATGTAGAATATAAGTATGAATGCTCTCAGAAAGCTGTTCCTGTTTTAGAATTTTGTCTATTCCTAAAGAAATGCTCTTTTTATTAAAAAATATAAGTAATATAAAAATAATGTCTTCAATAATTAACTGCTTTAGATGGCGTTTATCAAAAGTTTATTCCTTATAAATGTCTGATATAAGGAATGAAAATTAGTATAGAATATGTCTAGGAACTATTGAACGATCAAAAGAAAACCAGAAGATTAGATTCTTCACGTAGCCATCATATGCTTCAGGAGTATATATTGTTAGCAAATTCACAGCCAGTCAATTCTGGGGAAGGGACTACCACTCAAATACCTTTTGAGGGGATGCATTATAACTTAATGGTAGAAACAGATTGAGTTCCAAGCATTTAAGATTAAAAGGAGCAGATACTACCTACATTATAATAGCCTTTGGAATATGCTATTATTTACTAATGGATAAGGAACTAAAAAAAAGTAATGGAACTTTGCTTTTATTTATGAAAACTGCAGCAAGACTATTGTATGATCAAACATGGAAAGTTTCTACACTACCTACAATGAAAGAATGATTGGTGAAGATGACAGAATTTACTGAAATAGCTAAATTAACCACTTTCATTAGAAAAAAAATACATTTATGATTTCCTGGAAACCCTGTATAGACTTTTTGCATAAAACAGAAAAAATGCACATGTGATTTGTGGTTTGATGACTAGAAAAAAGCAATAACTGGACAATAGAAAAAAGTGAGCCTTTTTGTAATCATAGTAATTTGAGCAAGAGATAATAGTAATTTTGAGTGAGAGATAATTTTGTAATTGTAGTTATATTTCTTGCAAAGGAAATCAGAAACTTTCATTTTTTTTATTCTTTCTGTACATTTTTCTTTTTTCTTTTTTTTCTTTTTTGCTTATATGATAGAAAAAAGAATATGTTATTATTTGAGGGTAATAATGAGGCTAATAATGTAGTTTCCATTACTGCTATCAATGATTTCCTGAGATTGACTTCCAGACTTTCATGTGTATCTCTCTCTCTCTCTTTCTCCATCTCCTTTTTTCTTTCTCTCTCTCTCTCTCTCTGTCTCCCTGTCCCTCTCCCTTTCTCTCCACTTCCACCCATCTATCAGAAGGCCCTGATTTTCTTTGCAAGAAATATAAATACAGTTACAAAATTATCTTTCACTCAAAATTATATGGAAAGAGAGAGAGAGAGAGAGAGAGAGAGAGAGCAACAAGCATCACTGCTGCCATTCTCATGGAATATTTATTTTCAAAATATGTACAAATGTTTCCAAAGATATTAGCATGTCAAAGTAAGGAGAGAAATCTCTTTATTAATAATCTGTGGGGTCAATGTAAGGGAATATTCAAAGTAAGGGAGTAAATGGGAATATTGCAAAAAGTATGCAAAGTTATTATTTAAAAACTGAAATCTGAGATGCTGAAAATTCTCTAAGTGATTTGGATTCTGATTTTCGCAGATCATCTGAAAGAAGAGATAATCCAGCGGCACATGCAAAAGGCAGCACAAGGTAAATATAATATTCCAGGATAAAGTGTCCCCCCCCCCATTGCATTTGCTTGTAGACGTCACATGGTGTTAATCTTGGGGCGGGGGTCTATCATGTTGTTATAGTTCGTGCAACAAAATTTTCACATCTTCTTCCCTCATTGTAGACAAATGTCCCACCATACTCACATTAGCAATACTGTAGCAGCAGAAGATTTAGCTCTTTAAATTTCACTAGGGCTGCTCTTTATCGCAAGTTATGGAGTTAATCATCTGAGGCCATTTGGGTCATGCTGATTTATGCCTAGTTTTGTTTTTGTTAAACTTTATCCTGGGATGAACTGTGACACTACAATCTGTGAGAGCAGATTAAAAAAAGCAAGTGCAAACAATATGTTTGCAAGCATCCCCATAAACACATGGAGTCTTTTCAATTGTTTATTATTCTCATTCTTCTCTGAAACTGATGTGGGGAATACTACATGGAATATAGATTAAGTAGTCTGTTTCAGGACCACACATAATTGGCAATTTTGAGCAGATATTGACCATATAATAATTTATGTGCCATTAGTATAATTTGATAAACTTCCTTTACGTATCCTTCATATATATCAATGGGAAATCATAGAGTTTCGTATGTTAATACCAGACGTGTAGTTGTTTTGCTAATTTTGCATCTTCAAGGATTGTTTTTTTAAAAGCTTATTCATCCTTTTAAATTTATTGTAACACTGTGGGCTGATATTTATTGTGTGATTTAAGTATGGTCATTTGCTTATTGTGCTCTGGAAAATGAAATCAGGTGTCTAAACATCTGATTTGTTTTGATAACTATAAAAATATGAGGTAATAATGAAAGAAACTCTTTTTAGTAAACATAACTATATTTTAAAATCCCAGGATAAAATTCAAGATAATGTTTCCATTGGGGATCTTGATGTTAATGTTTTTAGCTATCTTTTTTATTTATTTTATGTGCCTTTCTTGATGGAGACAAATTACAAACATTTTGAATAATAGCAATCTCTTTTCCCAGTGGAATATCCTTAGGATGCAGAATTCTCATTTAAAAATAGTTTTATATTCAGCCCTTTCTGTTTTTTAGAAAGATGATTTATCTAGAGATTCTTCTCATGCCATCTCTGCATGCCAGATGACTATTGGTTAGATAAATTATTGACATTTCCTAGTAACATACTACTGCAAGATATTCTTGTATCTACTCCCATACTCAGAATACAGAATAAAAAGTATTGTGGTCCCATTCCCAGCCATTAGAAGGGCTAAGAACAAACTATAATTGTATCAAAGTTACAAAAGGAAAATTTCCAAAAATTTGTGGATGACAAAATAAATCCAACATTTACTAAATGTTGATTAATATTAGGATTCTAGATTACCTTGACAGTTTTCTCTCTCTCTGGCCATAGATAGGTAGTGGTTAGTGCAACATTTTTGTATCTAGTTACATTGACTAGCAGGAGACAGGCTTTACATGACTGATTTTGTGCCAAGTTTCCTAGAGTTTGGTTCCTGGTTGAGGATTTGAAGCCCATAGCATAACATCTACCTACCCATGTCCCATAAGTTCAAATTGTATAAGACTGGTCACATAATGCCTCTCACCTCCTAGTGAATAGAATAGAAAACAACACAAGAGATATACAGTGTGTAAAAATAACAAAATTTTCTTCTCCTTTCTAGGTAGTGGTAGTGGTGGAACTAATATAGAGGCATTGCATAATGATACATCTTTATTATTGTGATCTGAGGGTTAAGGGAAGATGAACTGTGTATACAATTTTGATAATTTTATGTCTAAAAGTTCTGTGGGTGTGTGGAAAGCTAATGAAGTTCTGAGCCCAGCCAATTAAATCCCAGACTAGTCTGTCACAGATATTGGTTGCTAGGCAGATTGAGATAATTAGTTAAATACATCTTTTTTCTATTTCTGATGCTCTCTTATTTCACTTGTGATAAACAGCAACAGAAGGAGCAGTTTTGTAAAATGCTTTTAAAACTCAGTTAAGAGCTATGTTAAATTAGTTGAGAGATACATATGGTCCTAAGGTTGCAGATTATTCAGTCCAGTTTACACTAAAAAAATTGAAAGCCTTTCCCTAGTGTTTATTAATATTGCTGTGATATATTTATATATTATTGCAAAACATTTTCATTTCATCATCGGAGACTATTTTAGTATGTTCCTGTAAAGGACATTCCTCCTGCAATAAGGACACTTTATCAAATATGGAAATTCATGTGAACTCATTTTTTCCCTGATTTTTATTGAACAAGTGAACCAGGTCACATGCAATTCAGAGGCCAAGAGGAAGTTACTGTGGAGCACCAACATGGGGGAGGCCAAGCAACATGTGAAGTAGTGATGGTGGTGCATGTGAAGATTGAATAGGAGTTGGATTTATCTCAGGATTTCAGAGTTAATTTCATTTCAGGGCTATAGTACATTCTGCTCTTTTGAATATTTGTCTTTCAAATTGAAATAATAACAATCCACATCTGTCTGTGTTAGCTAAATATTTACAGCTATTGTTTATAATCACTTTCAATTGTGACTCCTAGAGGCATTTTAGAGCATTCCTCCTATATAAAAAGGGAAAAAACATTTTCCAATATTTCTGTAAGTGTAGAATAAAGCAGTTGGCATTACTTATCCTTAACAGTTACTCTTGGAATTCTGAGACTAAAAAAATAGGTTCTTCAGATGATGTTTGTTAAGAACATAGATTTTCCATTCATTTTGGAATAAGATTTTGGTAACATATCTGGATATGCACCTCAAAACATTCCATGAATATTTTGCCTTAGGGAAAAATTGAATTTATTTTGACTGATTTAAATCTTAAGAGGTTCATATTTCTTTAGTGCCATAGCAAATGAGTTTATTGGCAGGAAATCTGCAAAAATAGCGATGCGAGAAAAAATAAAATGGCTTAGAAAGTAAATTTACTTCATTAAAATAATTGCTTGTGTGTTAAACTTGAGTTGAACATACTAATTCATGATCCAGGGGTAAGGGTGGGGAGCAATATGTTCATGTATCCTATAAAAATAATTGTAATAATTAAGTGCTTCAATTACATATATGACAGTAACTGTTAATCTGTTATAATTAATAATTATAATTATTATTAAATTTATGTGCCATCCATCTTGCAGTTTGCAGGGACTCTGGGTGGCTTACAGTATAATTAAATGTGTTACCCAATAATTTTGATTTACTGGAATAGATCTGAGAAAGCTGGCATTCTGGGACAAGGTCAATGAGAAGCTAACTTAACAAAGATGCTAATGGCTTTACTTAGTAATAGTATACTTCTAGTCAGTGTTCATGTCTATCAATATAGTATTCACAGTGATGTTTTACAGCAATCAGCTTCAACCTGGCATTTTCCACATGTATTGAGACTGCAATTCCCGGAAGTTACAGCCAGAATGGCAGGGTTTTTAGAAGTTAAATTTGCATCAGGCTTGAAGGCACCACCATCACTACTTCACTTGTTCAGCTTGGGGGAAATTATTATGTACATTAGAATATTTATTAAAATTCTGCCCATTAGTGGAAATTTTCAATAGATTTAAAATATAAAATGAATTGATTATAAAAGCAAGGCAAGGATGAATGGAAGTGTTCCTCTGAATTTTATATATAGCTCTACTTTTGTAGCTCATGTCAAATTTAGGAAAAAATTATGGCTGCCTCAGCATTTGCCAAGTGTATGGCAAGGCTTCCTCATTTGGCTGCCATTGGAGATAGTGCTTTGGATCTAGTGAATAGATACTTTGAAGAAACAAAGATGGTTAAAATTCCTTCCTGTAATTATATTATCAAGTTGTAATGTGGCATCTTTCAATAAAGAAAAAAAATATCTAATCTTAAATGATATACATGTGCAAATTGCATACTTTATTAGATAACCCAGATACTGTTCATTTTAATAGATTTACCAGTTTCATCTTCTAGGCAAATGGACCACTTCTGATATAATTGCGGATAAATTCTAATGGCTAGTATAGATATATAAGCATATCAACTACCGTAGATGCTCATAGGTGAAGATTATTGTCTAAAAGTTCAATCTTGAGGTAGTATTTAAAGACACATGTATATTTATACAAAAAACATTGCTTCATTGTAAATTCAGATTAAAGTTGATTATATCTCTGAAGTCTATGAAAGTTCCATATAACTGTATTACAGTCATTTTTAAATTTTTAGCAATTCAAAATGTCAACCTCACTAAATTAATTTTTGCATAGTATTTATAATTTCAGCTGAAATATTTCCTTTCTATTTTTTATTTGCATCTCTGGTACATTCTTTCCCAGTCTGTTATATCCTTCCTTTCCCTTTTCTTTTTTCTTTTTATCACTACTTTATCGCTTCTTCCTCTTTTATTTTCTTATCTTCCAGTTCCTACTAACAATCTTAACTAGTAATGTCCAAACATTGGTTTAGTGTGTCATCTACTCTTTGTTTAAATTAGGTGATTGTATCTCCTCCCTCCCCCTCCTTCTCTCTCTCTTTCCTACTCCTTCCTACCCACATATCTCTCTGAACCTCCATTTGTTTTTCCTGTCTCTCTTTCCCCAGTACTGTTCTGTTTCTTTTCAATTTCTGTTTCTGTAACTAAGTTATATATTTAATTATTTAGTTTAAGTCTGGAGTGATAACTAGAATGTGAAACAGGCTGGAAAACTGGTACCAACTTCACTGCACATGTCTCAGTTTAGAAAGAAGATAACATTGCAATCTGATCCTTCTCCCATTCACATTGTACACTCGATTGGCTGGGTAAACCTCAATATGTTTCTGTAAAGATGTAGGGGAGGACCACGAACAAATAGTGTTGTGGGATCACAAAGAGATTGAACAGGGCCCCAACAAAAATGCTGCAGATCTTAGGTTCAGGTCTAATTTATAATACTCTTGAAGTTGAAATTTGGTGAGGTTAATGTTATTTTACTGGCATAGTATTCTCTAAATAAATATCCTTTCCAGTTGGTGATTGGCCAAGTTCTAAGAATGTTGCTGCTGAAAAATAGTTGTGATAAAATCTAATAACTATGTTGTGGTTTTTTATTCGGGCATAAATGAAAAGCAGAACAGAAAAACAACTTAAAATCTTATATACTATGGACTTGTATATCTTAGGTTCATACAAAATGTTCCTGATGCAGGGAAAGTTAGGCACTTTCCAAATGTAACTTTTTCACACATGTGGCCATAAAAATGTCTCAAAACTATTCATTCTTTTTTTTTTTAACTCTTTGAATCTCTTTCAAAGGTTTTGGGAAAGACACTGTTTCAACCAGATGCAAGAACATTGCAGTAATAGGGCTGTTTTAATCATCTTGAAAGAAGAAGGAACAAAGACTAATTCCTTTGAACAAAAAATATTCATATGAAAGAAAAACAAAAAGTCATTTGAAGGATTTTTAGAAAATGCTGAAAACTAGTGTGGGGCAATTCAGAAAAACAATCCATTGTTAGCATGAAATCAAACTTTATGGTATGTAAAGCATAAAATAGGAACAAAACAGCTCTATTACACAAAAATAAAGTGAGAAGCACAAAAAGAAGCTTGCTTGCCAACAAGTATGTTTTCAGTTTTGCACTGTCTTGTTAGCATAGTGTTATTTTGAGTCTAGAAGCAAAGGTTTCCTCATTTTCACTTATACTATATTATTAATTCCCAGTGCCTTTTGCAAAGATTTCACAATGTTACAATGTAGCTTGTTCAAATGTCTTCCAGAAGAATTTCTAATACAGTTAAGCTTGCTTCACTTTTTCATTTTTTAGTTGTAATAATGTAGTAAAAAAATAACACTTAAAGTAAATGTAGGCCTTTAGTTCTGAAAATTATCTGAGATGTTCATATGTTTGTCCCAGATCAGACTATTAGTTGTTAATATTTTATGAACCACTGTCATATTTATGTATTTTATTTGTATTGATTTATTCCTCAAGTACATGACTCTGGGCAACTAACAATTAAAAACAAGAAATAAATTACAAATAACATGAATAGCAGCTGAGCAACCAATCTACAACAACACTAAAAATCATCCCAGTTAACACAGCCAAGAAACGGGCTCACCCACACCGTCAGGGACTCAGGTTTGATGGCAAAAGCTGGTATTTTAGGCCTTGCAAAAAGCCAACAGAGTTGGGGTGAGTCTGAGGGCAGATGCCAAACAGAAAAGGCTCACTTTTTAAAACTCCATTTATTGTATTATTATTACAAATGTCCGTTACCAGATGCTGACTGGACATCTGATTCTAAATTTTGTTTAATATTCCAAACTGAGATATGTTCGTCTCTTGAACCTTTGGATTTTAAATTCCTTTAAGATATATAGCCTTTTCTTTTTAAATTTGGGGCTTTCTTCCAGGAGCTCACACAGTATACATAGCACACCTTCCTATTCCTTCTCCATAAACATGGAGTAGATTGAAGTGCCTTAGCTCAGAAACACCAGCAGCCAGAAGCACCTAGCCTCTCTGTCTGAAGCATGACTTGAATGTAGGTCTTCATTGTCCTACTCTAACTACATCATCCTGGCTATCACATTGATAGGATAAAATTGCATATGGTTTTGCTTAGAACAAAAGCAGATGGGAGGGATGTTGTCCAAAGATGATTTATCGGAATTTGTCAAGTTTTAACCTTCAAATCATACCTCCCCCATAAGAGACCATCTGACAAATATAAACACATAAAAATGCTTTTTCAATATTTTTAAGTAGCTGAAATGCTTTATAAGAACTATACCTAGAGCTGATTCATTTCCTCCGAGTCAGAAGAGCCTCTTTTATCTGTCACCTTTTGTGTGTGTGTGTGTGCTGCTTAGATTTCTGCATTGTTTTAGATTTGAACTGTTTTTAATTATAAAATAAAGTTTTACAAATCACTTATATCAGGAACAAGTAACTTGCCCTGATTTAAAAAAAAATGATTTGTCTTTTCTCTGGATTCTGGAGAAGACTTTTTTTCCCATTCTCTGGAATCCTGCTGTTTGAAAGTGAGGAGAAAAGTGAATGCCTTTCTTGTTTTGGACCTGATGACTATAAGCTGAGCCATACTGTCTGGTTGACCCATTGGCAGTATGGGACAGGAACCACTTTTTGAAGTCAGAAGCCTTTATTCTCCTCCCTCTCATCATGAATCCAACCTTCATTTATATTTTCCTGTTACAGTTTGAAAACAGGCGCTTATTTTTAAGTTACCTTAATTTACCTGTGTTTGTCCATTTGGGCTGGAGCATTTTACTTCCTTAAAAGCTAGCTGCAACAGTTCAATGGCTATTTTGCAGAGGCAGGAAAGACCTTCCAACTGAGCCAATGCTCACCATTATTTCTAATATTTTCAGAGCTTTTTATCTTTTCTATTGCAAAATTATACAGTAGTCAGTATCATTCTTGTGTAAATAAGATTACTTGCTTAAAATAACTAGAAACCTTTTTATCATTATTTTTATGAGCTTTTTACAAATGCTTTTTATTTTTTATTTTATGGTTTTGTTTATTTTATTCTTATTTTAATAACTGAAGTCCCATCATTTTCCCAGTCATTTGAGATAAAAGAGTTTCATTCCCAGCTCCAAAAGGGAATTGCCAATCACTTTTCTGAAGGAAAAAAGTGGAAGGGCACAGCAGCATGTAGTGATCTACTACTACTTCATGGAGTGGGGAGATATTAAGTAAGATTTCCATAGGGATCAGCAAGTTCATACCTATCAGAGAAAATCAGTAAGAATTATAAGTATGTGTGTCTGTTGGTGCACCTGCGTATGCAACTATACACATGTGTGTATATTTGTGTATTTCAGTGCTGCAACTTTTTTTAGTAAATTAAATATTAAATTAATTAAATTAATATTTATTGAATATCTGCGAGTAAATTTCAATAAAATATGTTACGGTTGTACATCATTACCAGTGTAGCCAATCTTTGAATAAATGTACTGGATTGCCCTGTTAAAGTTAATTTGGGATTCTAGAAATTAGGAAGTTAATAGAATTTTTTTTAAGAAAAAATATGAAAAATAAAAACAGATAAATAAAAGCCATCCAAATATCAGTTGGATATTGAGAAATTATCCCAAAAAAAAAATATTAGAGAGAATCCCAATACATACTATCAAGTAAGCACAGGATGTTTACAATAGACCAATAAAGCTTTACATGCAAAATTTCTTTCCTGCAGATATTATATACAACTTTTTATAAGTTTAGTACAAGTTTAGTTGGAGCTAGGACCAGCTAAGAAACTAACAGTTGATTGGCAGGTTCAATTCTACTTACAGATAAAAAGCACTAGATTTCAGGATGACCAACATCGGCAGTTGCAAAAGAAGAATGAATGAATGATTGGGTTGATGTACTAAACCATAGTGTAGTTTTTTAGTTTTGGCTTAGCATATATTTCATCCCAACTATTATGGTTAGTTGGTCATGGTTTAAGCTTAGCATGTTAATAACTAGGTCACTGTATATTTCATTAAATAGGGAATTATAAGCAGGAGATAGATTTGGTACTTTATTCAGTCCCGAGAGGCAATGAAAAGTAAATTATATTACTAACAATACATTGCCAGAGAATATTCATAATAAATTCTACAGTGAATTTTGAGGGCATTACTGATCTTTCTTCTGAAGCTATCAACCTGTTTTACAACTTACGAATCCAAAGATGAAATGCATTCGGCTTACATACCAGTTACAGTTCAAAAGGCATTAAAGGGCATATAAATGTAATAAATAAATAAAATAGTTTATTAAAAGATGACATTATTTCTTCTGTTTACTAAGAAAATATTTGTACACATTCATAAATTATTAATTCGATATCTTCACTTCATCAACTTTGTATAAAAGGATGGAAGAAAAATGTACTGCAAAGGAAATAAGCACATAGTAAAGGAAATCCCAGGTATTTTCTCAACAGCATAACTGGGAGAAATACAAGATAGAAATATTAAAAGCAAAATAATTTTGTTGGAGACAAGTTAGAGGAGAATATCAAGAGAGAAATTGGAACAAATAATTCATATGGAATTAATATTATATAATGTATTTTCTATTGAACAAAGGGGAGACAGATATAAGTCCATCCTCAGCCATGGATGTTCAGTGAATGATCTGGGGCCACACTTTGTCTCAGCCTACCTCATAGGCTAGTTGTGGGAAGAAAATTGGAAAAGAGTATTCTATACATCACTCTGTGCCTTTTTATAGCATTTCTTTTTTGTGGGGGGAGAAGTGAGTGAGAAAAAGAGAGAGAGAGAGAATTCCACAACCTAAATTGTGTCCTTTGGCTCTATTTATGTAATTGCTAACATTGAGTGATTATAACTTGCAGCTCTAATCAGTCCTCGAGAAATGAATCAACCTGATCCAATAGAAGAAGCACTTCGAACACAAATTGAACAGAAGAAAATAAGGTTCTCTTGGCTTGATTATTATATGTTAAAAACTTAAATAAGTATGTATGTTTCTTGTATACAGTAAGTTGCTGAATACTAAGTAACATGTATACATTTCATAAACTGTATGCAATTAAGTTAGCTTAATACCTTTCTACATATGGGCCATATTTCAGCAATGGGAAAACATAGATTTGGCTAGATTGTCAATCCATTCAAGAGAGATATTAAATGTTTCTTTTCCCATAATTAGCTAAAGTCCCTTTTCAAGAAGAGTCTCCCCAAACCTTGGTGCCAATTGGCTGCTTTGGGTCTTTTGCTAAACTGAAACACAGACATAGTGGCAAGAGAACAGCTGAACATTGTTCTAAGGGCAAAGACCAAAGGTAGTTCAAGGTCAGAGCAGAAGAGAAAATCCAAAGCAGGATGGTGAGACAGAAATCAAAGAACTATAGAGGAGATCTCATTCAGGCAACCACTTCTATAGAACTGAATAAGCTTGAGTTCTCAGAGCCCTTCTCAGGGCTTAGGGACAATTTCTGAGAATAGACTTGGAGAGTTCCTGCTTACCAAAAGGTCTAATTCACGAACACTTATTTATTCAGTGAGAATTTGGCCTTTTCAATGGGCATTTCTTTGACAGATGAGCAAGTTGCTAATATTTGGGGAAAGTCTTTTCTATTCATATCCTACATGATAAATTTACCAGACTTTATAATTTTTTATAAATAAAGATCAAACAAGAGAGAAATACCCAACAAGGAATAAATCAATTTCCCAACTTGCAGTGTGTGAGCAGGTAGCAAATGGTGAGAGATGTTCAGTTCAGTTCTACATTTTAGTTGCAACAGGTTAGTTGCATCTTCTGTAATAACTTTTTCTTTTCCATTTTGCAGTTATAAAACAATGTTTACGCACTTGAAAGGGCTGAAGATAGAGATTGAACACTTGCAGCTCCTCATGGAAAAAGCAAAACTGAAGTTGCAAAAAGATTTTGAAGCTTGGTGGTCTGAGGAAACAATAAGCTTGCAGGTATTTAGGTGTCTTTATTTTCATTTTCAGAATAACTTTTACGTTTGTCAGATGAAAACAAGATTGGGATGTTTGAGTTTTATAAAATATTTGAATGCAGACTTTGCCTCCTTAACTTGACACAAAAGCAGTAATCATTCCACTTCTTCTAATAAAGCATTTTAACTTCCCAGATCTTAAACTGTGTAAAATTCTATGCCTCTAAGTGACTAATCATCTAACATGAACTGAACTATTGAGAAAGTTTGAAACTTGAGTTTGTCATTTCAGTGCATCAAGAATTTCCAAATGTAGTGATATAATGAGATACATAATATACATAAAATTGTGTGGAAAGTTAGAATTTAGATTTCAATATTTAGATTTCAACATTAATGAGATGAGAGTTAGCCCCTGGTTCATTCCTTATCCTATGGCAGTGGTGGCGAACCTACGTAATGCGTGCCAGAGGCGGCACTCAGAGCCCTCTCTGTGGGCATGTGCGCCGCCACTGCCAGCAATTTACACAGGTCCATTAGGCCACCGCCACCCAGAGTGGCAGTCCCGCCCAGCACAAAGGATGCAAAGCGGCCGGCTAGCAAGCTCGAGTAGAGGTGGTAGAGCACGCCCATGCTCAGCAAACCAAAGGCCACCCCGAGCGGGGAAAGCCGGATCCTCATCGGCGCTATGACCCCCCCCCCAGTCCCAGCTAGGATTGCGTGCCTCCTCCCCATCTCTGCTGGGCCTGGGCGGCCATGACGCCGATGGGAATCCGGATTTCCCCACTCGGGTGGCCTTTTACCTGCTGGCCCTGGGCGTGCTCTACCATCTCTATGCGGGGCTTCCTAGCCGACCGCTTCACCTCCTTCGTGCTGGGCAGGCCTGCAGCTCTGGGTGGCGGCCAAGGAGATGACCAGCAGCAACCTGCTCTCCAACCGCAAGAAAAACAGATGGGACAGAGTAGGCGCGACCGGCAGTCTGTGCCTTCCCCCTCCCCTACTCTGCCTGCTGCTGGAGGGCTGGCCCGGTATTGGCAGTGGGCTGCGGAACCCCAGAGTGCACCAGTTGAGGGGCTGGCAGGCTGTGGCTGCTGACAGACACTGTCGGCCCCATGCACTCGCTGGCTTCTCTGTGCTGGGGCCGATGGTGTCAGGCAGCAGCCGCCCCGGCCCCTGCCTCACCTTGCCTTGCCCCGCGGCAATGTCACCCTCGCCCTGCCCCCTGCCTCACCCCACAGGACGAGCCTCCTGCCCACCGCCTCACCCGCCAGAGACCCCCTGGATCTCCCCCAACCCTGCCCGGCCCCCACAGCGTCCCCACGAGCAACTTTGAGGTGGCCACGCCTACCCCGGCCACACCCACCGTCTGCCGTGACCAGCACAGCCACGCCCACCCAGTGGGCCACACCCCATCCCACCCCCACCCCTGAGGGCACCACAATGCTGATGCGGCCCTGGCACTTTGCGATAAATAAGTGGGCTTTGGGTTGCGATTTGGGCACTCGGTCTCTAAAAGGTTCGCCATCACTGTCCTATGGTTTCTTTAGAGCCAAGAAGAAAAACCACTTTTGCAGAATTCA
Organism: Azemiops feae; assembly: GCA_023970755.1. Classification (NCBI taxonomy): domain Eukaryota; kingdom Metazoa; phylum Chordata; class Lepidosauria; order Squamata; family Viperidae; genus Azemiops; species Azemiops feae. The sequence goes on from JALGBA010004091.1 coordinate 2,916,482, forward strand.
GCCAGTTTTCTAAAGACTCCTCCCTTGTTTTTGGAAAATCAGCTACATCCATGTACTATCAGGTAAGATGGTTATCTTTCTGCATGTGTGTTTTCTGATATTTCTGCTTTTCTGAGTGAACAGTAGGCAAAGTGATATACCAATTTTGTATGGCCATTTTGTAAATCAATACATAAGTGTTCCATGCAATGAATCTATGTTGTGAATTCAATAAGAGTAGAATCATAGAGCTTGAAGATGTCTGCAGCATAAGATCTAACCTGATTTCTCCCCTACTTAAATATCTCCTGCTCCATTACTTTATATGTTGCCTGACACAGAATAGATTGAAATAATCTGGATATTATTTTTCTATTGGTCCAGACTAATGATTCACTTCATTTTTTATCAGCTATATGGCATTAACAGTTCATGCTCAACTATGAGTCTTACATCTGTACATTAGCTGCTATCAAACTAATCTTCCTTCTAGTCATTACCTTAGTTTTCTTTTTTTGTATCTTATTGAAGTACATTATATTTACCTTTGAATTTCATGTCACTGGTTTCAGGATGGTATTTCAACTTGTCATCATAATTTCAAAATTATATTCTCCCTTGTATTTCTTAACAATTTGTTAACTATACTTGCAATCTGGTAAACATTTCCTTTAAGTTTTTTGTCCAAATAATTTTAAAATGAGCATGGGATTTATCCCAACAGGCCACTCTAGACTTGTGAAGTATGTTGTTCAGTTTATTGTAGATTCAGCTGTGAATATACCTAAAGGCAGTAATGTCTGGCCCATATTTTATGAACTGATAAATAAGGATTTCATTTTATGTATTTATTAGGTTTCTAAGCTGCCACAATCATAAATCTAAGCCATATACAGAAATATTATAAATTTAATAAAATGTCCACAGATTCATTATGATAGATTTTATAGAAAAATTAAAACCAATCTAATTGAAACAATGGAAAAATTCCTATGACATTCTGTCAGCTAATTAAAAAAAGCTCTCCAGAAGATCTCTGCTTCACTTGCTTCCATAAGTCAAAAACTGTTAGGGCTAACTGTTAGGTAGTTTCTTGGGAAAGGTTGATTCATAATATAGGAATCATCATAGAGATGTTCATCCATCTGGCTTCAGTTTTCCTGACTTCGTGGTAATAGGAAAATAGAAGCAATTTTTCCCAAAATTTTCTTATCAGGTCAACCAATTTTTCCATGTAGAAGGCTGTCTTGCTGTATCATACAGGGCTTCTATGTTAAAACCAGTTCTCTAAATTGCACATAGAGCTTATGGTAAGCCAGTGTAGGGCCTATAGTTCAGATATAGAATAATAGCAATAGGAATAGCACTTAGACTTAGATACCACTCCATAGTGCTTTACAGTCCTCTCTAAGCAGTTTACAGAGTCAGCATATTGCCCCCAACAATCTGGGTCCTCATTTTACCGACCTCGGCAGGATGGAAGGTGAGTCAACCTTGAGCCAGTGAGACTTGAACTGCTGAACTGCTGGAATCAGCAGAATTAGCCTGCAATACTGCATTCTAACCACTGTGCCACCACGGCACTTTATAATAATGCCTGGGCTGTTGCATTTTGAACCAACTGAAGTTTCCGAGTTGTCTATAAAGGCAACCATTTAAGCATGCACAAGTAAGTATTCTAAGTTGTCAATTTCATATAGGTAAAGCGGCTTTAGTGTAAGCAAATATATTTGCTAAAAAGGGTGAGAGGGAAGGGAGGATATATTGTTTGGAAACTGAAATATAGTAGTTAGCACTATCCAATGAACACTCAGTGGTTAGTGGATGTCAGCCATTGCTGGATGTTATTTCTGACCACATTTTCTGTGGCAATGCTATCATTCTTTCTCTCTTTTGTATCAACTTTCTCAGTTTTTGTGATGCCTGATGCTCAACATACTAATTCATACATTCTGGGATTCTGTGGTTTTGACCTTACATGCTGTTATCTGAGGATAATAAACATAATTTGTAATTCTGAATTGTACAATTAAAACATATTGCCAACTAATTTTGTATGCTTTAATAAATAATGACGGCATAAGCTGGTTTGTAGCTTTGCTAATGTCAATTTTCCATAACTCTCAGTGTCTGTTACATTATCCTTCCACTCTCTGATTTTTTTTTAAAGATAGTCATAATAATCAAGTTTGTTTTGTGCCTCATCAACTTTTATGTTATAGTACCCAAAAGTGGAATTTTATTTTGCATTAAATGTTTCTAATCAGCACAATCTCAAAGTAAATTCTTCCAAGGTAATTCTCAGGAAGTCTAGTATACCCTTCTAAGAAGTGCACTTACACATAAAGCAAAAAATGTTCCCTTCTACACATTTAAATCCTTGATGAAGGAGTTCATAATATGCTGGGAACATCTATGTAAACAAGAAAAATCAGAAACGATAGTAGTGATTACTGCTGTAAAAGTATGTAGATCAGTATATTTTATGGAGTTCATTCCAGTCTTGAACCAGCTCATGTGACTTTTTTTGATATGCTAATTGTATGGAATGTCTAGAGATTATGTACTAATTGACATGCATATTTTTATGACTATAATTTAAATATATGGTGCAAGCAACACTTACTTTGGCAAATGCATTCATGGCTAGGGATTTTTGTTGTTGATTTTAGTCTCATTTTTGGCTTCTACGTCCCTTAGAGGTTATGATTATGATGCATGTTGAAGATAAGAATTCAAGACCATGAATCAAATGTGAGATTTTGTGAGAGGCAGACTTGGAGTTTTGTTTTTATTTGCAGACATATGAGATCTGTGTTGTTACACTTGCAATGACCCTTTTAAGTTTTCTATGAACATTTTGTCTTCAGATATTTCAAGAACTTCTGTAGTATTGTGTGTTAAGCCTCATGCTCATTTTTGCAGCTATGTTCTCAATGTTACAAGCAAAGAATTTGTAATGGAGCTCTTGACATTGTGATAGAGAACAGCAACCAATATCCCACTGTGCTGAAAATTTATTCTAGACCTCTTGAAACCTGTTTGAGGCATTAACAATTCATAGCAAGGTTTCTGGTTTCCTACATTTAAGGATATAAAATAACAAAACACCCACTTCCTAAAGAGTCCGTTGAATCTCAGTGACACAGTGAACTTATTTATTCATTCTCATAGTTACATATGATGAGATCTTTGGGCTTTTTATTTTTCTTCAAAACCTTGGACTAAAACACAAAAAGTTCTTTGTTGCTAAATCCATCCAGAAGCAAACTGGTAATTTATTCAATGAACAGGATTTAACCATAATCTTCTATCTGTCAAATAAATTGTAATAGTAAAAGTTTACACGAAGCATATGGTATATAACAGTTACTGTCATTCAGTATTTAGTTGAAGGAATTTAGATAGTAGAAGAGAATATAAAAGTAGGCCTAATGTAAAAACCATATGAATATACTTCTACCATTGAAACAAGGATAACATAACTTTTTATGACAATTTAGTCTGTAAACACTTGTACTTAAACACTTTTCACCACTCTGAGATATAGAAAATGTTTCAGTGCCTATTACAAACTATAATATATAAACAAATGGTGGCACTTTTAAATATTCTGAAATGTACATGGAATTTGTAGCATTTAATTTGATGTGTACACAGATGTTGGCGTCTGACAAATAATAATAATGGTATTCAAGGAATATAATCACTATAGATTTTTAAAATTATTTTCCTTTATATTTTAAAAATCTTCCTAACTATAGAACTATTGAGAACTAAGTCTATATTTATTTGAGTAATATCCAGTAGAAATATCTTGGTATGTAATTGGAAAGTAAATTTGAAAGTAAATGTTTTAGGACAAATTTTTCTGTCATGTCATAGATGTATTATTTTCAGAGCTTTTTTCAGATCCCCCAGTAAAGCCCATTGAAATTCAACCCCCCAAAATTGCCATTGATATGATGGATCAGAAAAGGTAATATACTGGGCCAATCCCTGCCCCCATCCATGATGCATCTGACTCACCATCAGAGGAATCACATCAGTCTATCCAATAAAAAAAATAGTCAATATGGTTTTTGTTAGGAGCTTAATGCTTTGAGTTTTGAGACTAGAGTATCAGGGCAATAAGCCAGAGCTGCACCTGTTCTGTTTTTATGAGCAACTCTGAAAATGAAATACCATCACTAGCATACACACTGGACAGATATGCTGCCATTTTTCCTCAGCTAGCAATAGCACTTAGATTTATATACCTCTTCATAGTGCTTTACAGCACTCTGTAAGCAGTTTACAGCGTCAGTGTATTGCCCCCAACAATCTGGGTCCTCATTTTACCAATCTCAGAAGGATGAAAGGCTGAGTCAACCTTGAGCCGCTCAGTATCGAACTTCTGGCAGTGAGCTGAATTAGACTGCAATACTGCATTTTAACCATTGTGCCACCACGGCTCCTGGTACATCTTTTTGGAAGATGCACTAAGATGGCCCTAAGCTCCAGGTATTGCAGATTGTAGTATTGTATCTGCATAGGCACCCCACCCCTTGTGCTCACTCTGAAGAATCCTCAGGCTAAACATGATGAATGAGTAAAATGGCAAGGAGCAACAAGAGGTTTTCTTGGTCACCACAACTCAAAAGTTTTTAGTGTCACTAAATTTGTCACTGAACTAATTCCTTCAACAGACATAACATGAGTAAAAGTCCAATTAGCAACAAGTCAGATGTTGAAGCCTCACTGTTAATCGGAGCAGTGGCTCTCCCAGTGACCATTTCAAAGATAGCAATAATAAGCAACACAAATGTAGACCACTACATTCCTTCACAATTGCCAGTATTTCTTCATGGAGTATTCCTTTCTTTCAAGGTGAATTGATTAAGCCAGGGCAATTTAAATCACTGATTTAAATCAGTAGGTAAAAAGGCCGATTTAAGCAGCCCTTCAGCCAAGACTGCCATTGATACTGCTTTATATATTATCTATTGTTGTAGGTCATTAGATTCTAGGTATATAATACTATATACAAACTTCAGATTATTGGTCGTACTTTTTACTTTTTAATTTTTACATCCTGCTCTCATACTACTTTGTCACAATATATTCATTTTTGGGGTTTACCTAAAAAGGGAAAGTGGCAAACCTAGTATGATACAATTTAAAGGTATGTGGGATTCTAAAAATACAATATCATAGTTTTATAATTTCTTGCAATAGAATGCTACAGTTTATAGAAAAATGTAATTTATCTTGCCATTATGGATAAGATTTTCTGTGCCAAGTAACCTGAGTCTTTCAGTGTGTAACTATTTCACAGCCATCAATTTTTTATGTTTTATTATCCTTAAATTGGAATTAGACAGGCTTGTCTTACAAAATAAATGATTCTTTTAAATCAAGAAAGGTCTTTGACAGCACTTCAAAGAGAAGGCTATCCTGTGTATGCTGAGATACATGGCTGTTCTATTTTTGAAATATATCATAGTTTCATGTTGTCTTCTCTTCTTTCCAATTGTCTTCTTCTCTGCTTCACTCTACCTCCAGGTAGTTCTACTTTTTGAGAAACAGCAAACAAAACTAATTACATTTCAGTGACTAATCAGCTGAAATAAATTACTTGCCAGAATAGAGCAACCTAATTTTGATCAGGTAAAAATGAAATGTCCTTATTTGATAAATGAAGTAAAAAAAAAAACTTTGAGAAATTAAATTCTTTTTTCATTTACATAGAAAAATACCTTAGTGCAGGGGTCCCCAAACCCCAGTCCGTGGACCAGTACCGGGCCGCGGCATGTCAGCAACTGGTCCGCACAAACAAGCAAAGCCCCATCCGCGAGATGCAGGCAGCACAGAAAATCACGCACCCTCCGGTCCGTGGAAAAACCTCTCTCCAGGGAACCGGTCCCTGGTGCCCAAAAGGTTGGGGACCTCTGCCTTAGTGGCTTCTTTCATGTAATACACTTAACACTGATATCCAATAATTTGAATGTAGTTACCTTACTGCCAGCACACAATTACACTAACCAGGTCAAAGGCCATCATTTTAGGAAATATAGAAGTCTCCACATGTCCTCCAATCCTGATTGTTATCCAATGAGTCCTTGTATCAAAAGTATATGAACAAGATTTCAGTAGCCTAATATTCCATTCTCCATTGTTCATTCAGACTAGTGTGATAAGAAAGAAAATGGGGGAAAATTAGTACTCCAAACTCTGGTTAACCCAAGTTCTCAGTGCATCTCTACCATATAATTGCAGACCTGGTTCTTCCATTCAACTTTTATGACACACTTAACAAACTAATGATAGAGTCTGTACTATATGTATTTTAAAAACAGTCTCCTGTTGGCACTGTGGGATTAAATCAGTGCTTCCCAAACTTTTTTTGTTCATTACCCCAAACTGTCTATCAGAAAATCTTTTTTACCCAATGGAAGTAAAACACTTTAAGTCAGTTTAAATGTCCCAGCTGTGATTGGATAATGGATTTATTTATTCAAAGAAAAAAGCACTTTTACCAAATTTTGGATAATGTACCCAGATTTGGGAAGCACTGGGTTAAAAGCTTGTTCCTGCTTTCTCAGCTGTGTAGGCAGGAAATCTTTGCTTTAGTGGAGTCAAAAGTCTTTGACCCTGTTCTCCAGTTAGGGAGAAATGCTTTCTTGGCTCTTCTGACATTATTAAGAGATGGTATTTTCCATTCCATCTTTATTTATTTATTTATTTATTTTGGTCTCACTAACTATTTGGAATTCAAAGCGATGAATTTAATTTCAGCACAGAAAAATAAGAATGCCTCAAGTTTGCCATCTAGTGGTTAAATCTTAAAATAGGCATTTACATTTTGAATTAATGTTTAAAATAAGGATATAATGGTCAACCTCAATGCTAGATTTAAACTCATCCATAGTGCTTTGTCCTTTTGTTTCTGAGACATGTATAAATAGGAATTGGGATTGCTTGCATGAATAAAATATATGAGATCTGTTAAAAGGTACAGAAGCAATAGTAAACAGTGAGGAAGTTTTTGTATGCTAACTATTGATATCTACTTAGAAATTGAAGTGACTTATTGTGGCATTACTATAGAAAGTATTGGAGTTAAAATAGGTGGAGGAATTAATAAAAGCAGTACCGTTATTGGTATCTACTATTGCCACTCAGCCATGATGATTGCTTTCTACACTCGAATTGCATAAAGTAGCTTTCAAATATGTATGAGGTAAATGTAATAGGAGAATTAAATTATCTTGCAACCATAATACTTCCAGGAAATTCCTGGCATATTTTGCAAACAAGTTTCTCCTTCAGAGAATGGAGCAATGCATAAACTATCAGCTGTTCTTGACTTCATACTAAATACTAAGAATAACTTAATTGAGGAAATGTAAATAACAGGACACTAGGGGCAAGTAACCATATTATGCTGGAAATTTTCATTTAATAGCAACTAAATGAGGTCAAATGCATAACTTGGACTTAAAAACCATATTTTAATACATTCATGTATATGTAGGATTCTGTGGTAGATCAGAAATGGAAAATAATCCAAATCATAAAGAAAGAATATGTAGGAATAGTCTGGTTTTGTATAAATAATGTTGAAAACGCTGAATTTCAGGATGGGGCTGCTATTGGTAAAAGAAACAACAAAAGCTTTCTTAGATATATTCAGAGTAAAACAATCTGAAGCTAAACATGCTTAAAACTGTAGAGATGAGAGTGGATTTTAGGAGAAGCCCTATTATACCACCTCTTACTATATTAGACAGCACAGTATCAGCAGTAGACTCCTTCAAGTTTTGGGGTTCTATAATCTCTCAGGACTTGAAATGGACAGTTAATATTAGAACCATCATTAAAAAGGCACAATAAAGAATGTTCTTCCTGCCTCGACACAGAAAGTTCAGACTGCCCCAGGAGCTGTTGATACAGTTTTACACAGAAATTATTAAGTCTGTCATTTTTACTTCTATAACTGCCCGGTTTGGTACAACAACCAAACAGGATAGTTATAAACTCCAACGGACAGTTAAGATTGTAGAAAGAGAATTCCAACCAGCCTGCCTTTCATAGAAGACCTCTATATTGTTCTGGTCAGGAGGAGGACTGGGAAGATATCTACAGACACTTCACATTCTGGACATAAACTGTTTCAACTCCTCCCCTCAGGACACCACTACAGGGCATTGCATGTCAAAACAACTAGACACAGGGACTTTTTCCCCCTCGCACCATCAATCTGCTGAATACCTAATTCTCACAATGCTGTCTTAATGTCTATGTATATTTACCCATGTAGTATAGCTGTAATATTATCATTTATCCTTATTATTTTCTTTACTCCACCATCATATTGGCATTACTGTATTATTATGCTGATTATTATTATTCTGTTGCTTTGTATGTATACTGAGAGCTTCTGCACTGGAGACAAATTCCTTGTGTGTCTAATCACACTTGGCCAAATAAAGTATCCTATCCTATCCTGTTCTGTCCTGTCCTGTTCTGTCCTATCCTATCTTATTCTGTGAAAGAAAAAATAATCAGTCCATCAACTTCCTACTGAAGACAGCAAGATGTTATTGAACATAAAGAATATCCTCTTGCTACCCAATACTACTTTCCTGATGTAGCTTATGCACTATGGTGTGATAGCAACTTTCAAGTTTTACTGCATTCAATCACCTTCATGAAAATATTCTTTTCTGTCAATCAACATTACAAGCTGCACTGAGAACCTCAATGCATACTTTTCAGAGCATGGAATACATGGTGAAAAATGTTACGGTCTTGGGCAGTCACCATCTGCTGCAACTGTTTCTTCAGTAGCATAGTTGAGTGGACTGCTAATCTTGCGTGCAGGTTGTTCATTCAGGCAGCCCCTGAGAATGAAGAAGAGGAGAAAGAGACCTGCCCCAAGTTCTTAGCTGTTGTGGAGTTACCTGAGGTCTCTATCTGGGGAATGCATTGCCAAATCAAACGTTTGATCTTGAGAGTAGCAGCAAATTCAAAAAGTCACTGAAGCTGCTTTGCAACCCTAGAACGACTATAAATCTCCATCATCAGCTACTTTGCAAACACAGCTACATCATCACAACGGGGGAATCATCAGAAAATGATATCAACACTTTCTGCAGCTTGGAAGATGCACACTATCTTGCTTCCATATTTTGATTTTTCCTATGGCAGATCACAGACTGTAGAGATGGAATGCTGCTAACTCCAATGAAAGAACACCACTACTGCTTTATTCTGTGTTCTGAGTTCTTCCAAACTGAATTAGTGACAGAAGGCATTGTAGTGTTTAAAAAAGGGACTAAATGTTCAGACTAAATTATTATTTAAAATAATGATAGATGTCTTGATGAAGTCTCTTTAAGAAATGTGTTTAGATGACAAAACTAATTTGATGTCTTCAGCTGTCAAAATATTTAAGTTTTCACTATCTTCATTTCTCATCCTCATGAATTTAAATGGTAATTGAGCAGAGTTTGAAATTGCTTTCATAATAAAAACTGTATGGTTAGACTAATAATGATTGTAGAGTTTTAAAGTGTAAATTACAGTAAGAACAGTATAGAATCTCATGAAAGCACATTATGGTTGCAGAATGGGATGTTCACACAATGTACATTATAACTTAATAACAGCATGATGGATAAGTAGGCCCTCAGCAGAATAACTATTATTCAGATACATAAAGAAAACATCCTTATTGTTCCCTTAGGACAGCATTAGAAAAACAAACAATGCTATTTAATGCATCTCAGTGTCCATTAAGTCTTTAAAAGAAGGATTTGTGATCATATTGCCTCCTGTATCACACCAATCTAGTTTTTGAATTGGAATCTTTATAAAATTAAATACTATTTTCAATTTTTATTTATTTATTGGGTAGAAAATACCATTTGTAAAATATAGTTTTGTTGCAGCAACCTGAAATGAGTTAAATTCTTTCCCTTCCTAGGGTTCCAAATAACAGCAGAGCCAGCTCCAATGAAGAGTCAACCGTGAAGAGCAGTGTGAGCAGAGTCAGCAACTCAAATTCAAAAATGAGGTATGCAGTAGTTACATCTTTTGAGAATCTAGAATACTCACTGAAGCTGCCTTTGTCATAAGAGAACAGAGGGAGTAGAGAATGGGGTTGTGCATGCTGCCCTTGCTCTTGTCACATCTGCATCCAGATGTTTATAGATTGCTCTAAATTGGGGAAATTATATGCTTCTTGGCTGGAAAATGATTACATGTAAATTCCTTCTTTAAAACTGATCCCAAGAAAAAACAAGAGTGCTCATAGTCCCCCCAGGCACTGTTGATTGCATCCACCAGTGCTTCAGATTTGATTTCATAAAGGTATTTGGAGGACAGCTGGAAGAGGATAGATCTGGAATAACATATATCTGCTTTAAGGAGCTCCCAGCACACACACACACACACGTTCCAAAGCAATGTTTTAGAATCAAAAACCTCCTTCATTTCAGTGGAACTTGTCAATGAGTCCTATCATAAGCTAGGTGAAATAAATAAGCAGAAATCAGATAGATGAAACTGATACTCTGCATAAGGAAGTTCAATATTCAACTCAGTTTGGAACAGCAAAGACAATTGAAAAATGCACTTGGTTATTTCAGGATTTCTCCAGATCCAAGTTCTACCATCCCCTTCACAGGAGATCATCAAACTGATGCTGATATTATAGCTTTCATTAGAGCTAGAAAGAACCTCTTACATAAAAAAGGTAATCTTTATTAAATGTGTTAGTTGACCAAGTGATCTGTATAATAAGCTTAAAAAATTCAGTGTTATCCAGATTTATAAAAAGAAATCAGAGGATTACATTGAAATTATTACATGTTAGTTATCATTTACAGTGCTTCCCCTCTCTTTTCTCTCTTAACATACTTGTTTTGGCTTCTAGATGGTGTAGTCTTTCGTCAGGAACCTGTCCTTTTATCATTTATAAATAATGTGATGGAATTAAGAAAGCAAATTCCCTCTGCCATTGTATTATGTGATCTCCTAGATTTTACTTGTGGTGAACCTGGGAAAGAGCTGAGAGAAAACCAGATAAGGTCTTTCACACAGAATCTTTCACAGATGGGGTAAAAAGAAAGGGGCTAAGATGTTTGTAAGAAATACATTGAACTGGAATCTAAAAGCAGGAGAATGATGAGTAGGAAGTCAAGATGAAATTAGATAGTTCTGAAGTGCTGAAGGCATACAGTTACCAGAGTGATTCAAGACCACTTCAGAGGAGTTGGCATAGAAATCATTTTACAAAGAAGAAAACACAGTATGGAATTTGTCTATCCAATAACAATGCTGTGTACTAAATTCGGAATTTACTTCCTCTGAGGAAGCTTTTTTATTGTCTCTTTTGAATGGTGTGTACATGTGGTTTATCTCTATGTTGATGACTGATTTGTCTGAATGCCAAGCTTCTAGAAATTCCCTGGGATTTGGGGATTTAGCTTGGTCTAGGATGCTTAAAGGTTCCCCATTGAAACTATGGTTGAAATCTGCCCATGTGTTGTGAAATGAGGAGTTTCCATCATGTCTTCTGACTAGTTGGAAATTGTCTAGTTGGCTGAAATGTATGAAAAGCTGATTAAAACACATTGTGAAAATAATTTAAAATATTCTTGAAACCAGAGAGAAAATGAATATTTTAATGTCTTGCATCCCTGACAATGTCTCTATAGACATTAATATATTGTAGAATTTTGAATTAATAAGCAAACAATAATTTTCTCTTTAGCCCATTTAATAGAATCAGGGTATGCCAATATGGAGAGTGACAAGTAAATATTGGGAACTATGTTTGTGGGTAGAAGCTCTATCAGACAAGCTATCTCTGCCAGACAAGTTATCTTTTCAAATATCAATGAAAATAGCAAATTGGGTGCTCCATTAGGTTTTTTTGCTATTGTATACTGTATGCCTTAGAGCAGGGGTGTTAAACTGCCGGCCCGCAGGCCGAATGCATCATAGCAAAACTGCGCCCACCCCATTGCCGGTAATGGCAAAAAAGTTGCGATATGTCGCGGCACGTCTTGTGACGTTGCGAGTTTGACACCCCTGCCTTAGAGATTGTGAACTGTTTTGTTTTGAGAAAAAAGAAATTCATTCATATTGATATTGTGAATTATCGATACTTCTCAAATCTAATGACTCAAAGTAGGGTGAGATAATATCCTAAAAGATGAAGAAAATGATTAGTAAAAATCAATAGAAAGTAACATATTCAAATTCATCAAATTTAACACTTCATATAATGTACTTTTATGTAGCCTTACAAACAGTATTTATATTATGCTCATACAAGCTATCTCAGTCTCTTAGATCTATATTCTGAATTGAATTTTAATATAAATTGGCTCCTATGAATTTCCCTATTACTACAGATAAGTAATTGTAAGTAGGGCCTAATTGCATTGGCATCAAAATAGTTACAACTTACATTTGCATAGTATAGAAGGATCCCTGATCCTGGATTAAGTCTGCAAGATTTGTCACATTCCAAATATGAATTAGGTCCTAGATGACAAAAATTTCCATTTCATTCTGGTCATTAAAATTAGCAGATGTTAGGAAACATAATATCAGAGAGACAACAGAATCACCTAGTGGTAAAAAAGGAAACTATTAACAAAGGAATAAAAGATTACTTTTAATAGAGGTTTGTAGTGACAGGAACAAACTATACAGAATACCTAAAAGCAGCCTAATTACTGAAGCCATAGCTTTCCATCAACTTTTGAGTGCTGATGACAGCATTATTCATCAAGCTAGTAGCACCTGACTTGACAGATGGTGTTAGCATTATCCCACAGTAGTGTTTTAATCTATCTCTTTGGTTATCAGCAGTAATTGTTGGGTGTAAATAGAGAGGTTACAAAACCTTCCTCCATCCAGAGCAAATACTGTATTCTGCACACTTAGGCTTAAGGTGTCATATGTCTCAGCTTAATGAACTTCTTGTCAAGTTCCTTCTGATCATATAGTTCGGTTGAATTCATGTTTATTCCCCAACGATCATGAAATAATTACAGATTCTCTTGATTTTTAAGCTACCCCGTTTTTAGCTTATGAAACGATGCATGTTTGCAAGAAAAGCAGATCTGACTTTAAATGTACTATCTAATTTCATTATAGTAAAATAATTTTAAAAAATGTTTATAGGAAAAGTACACAATTAGAGAAACTGGTAGGGCCATTCTAATGTGAATTTCAGCAACTACATAGCATGAACAATCTGAATTACAGAATTGCAGAATAACAGAGTTGGAAGGGATCTTGGAGGTCTTCTAACCCAGCCCCTTGCTCAAGCAGGAGACCCTATAAAATTCCAGACAAATGGCTATCCAATCTCTTCTTAAAAACTTCAAGGAATATCTGAGCAAAGAACTTTAGATTGCCCAGATCTTTTCCATCATTTAACTATAAAATCTGTTCAGTGTACAGAAATTATTTTACTGTAATATCGTTATACAAATAGCTAATATAAAATTGAATAATCTTATGGATTCCCTGGACTGCTTCAATTATTACAGATTTCTTACAGAGTAGTACTCAGTATTGAAATAATAAAAACTATGATAATATTAAAGAATAGATCAAGAACCACTCGCATGTGTTCTAAATAATGTATTTTAGGAAAGGTAAATGACAGATTTTTTCCCTATACCCTCCTCTCTCTAACAGCTAGTTGTGCTCTCCAAAACTTACTTTAGAGCAGGGGTGTCAAACTGCCAACCCGCCGGCCGGCCGCATCACGAGGAAACTGCACCCACCCCATTGCCGGCAATGGGGGGAAAGTTCTGGTACGTTGCACGACATCACGTGACGTGGCGAGTTTGACATGTTTGCTTTAGAGGGTCAAAGGAAAATTTCTGAACAATTTGAAATAGGGCAACTGCTAAAAGAAAAAGAAATCATTCAAATTTCTGATCTTCACCCAGTTTCCAGCAATTTGTTTCTTAACAATTGTTTCTCACAGACCTGTGGTTTGTTTGTAAATGTGTAACAATTGGCTCTGGCAGTTCCATTGCTGCCATTATGCTGCTAGATAGCTGATCAGCATGCTAGTCATAGCAGCTCTGCTCTGCCCTCAACCAGCTCACAAAATTCCAGAAAACTTAACAATAGGCTTTCTTAAAACAGTACAAGCCAGCTCGAGCATACCTCTCCCATGGACTTCCTCACATAGTTCAACTGGATTCCTATTCCATTCATAATTTTTTTCAGTAGGCGAGAACAATCTCCTTCCATGAACTTAATTGATTTCACTAATCTTAGAATCCACTTCATTGTTTATAGAAAAGGAGGAGCTGAACGATGTATAGCTGCTGACCTATCCTGACTATGAACCTGAAAAAAGCTGATTCCCTTGATCAGGATGAAGATGCGCATCATCACTTTCAAATATATAGTTCCAGACAGTCAATATTTGGAGTTTTATCCCTTTTTTCTGAAGAAAATGCAAGGCGATCTTAAGAGGGTCTGAAGTATCACAGACTCTCAACTGCACAGAGCTGTTTAAAGCCCCAGTCCAAAAGAAAATAGATTTGTATGGGAGAACAATTCAAAAGATTCTTCCTTTGGAAGTTCCAGGTGTGGAAAGAAGATTTTGGCTCAAAGACCTAATTGCCCCCTAGTACCTTTCAGTCCATCAACCATAGATGAAATTCCATCAACTACAGTGTTTTTCATGATAAACTAATGTTGAAATGTGCAATTATTATAAGTTTCACTCCTACCTGCATGGTTGCTTCCAAAGTATATGGAAGATCTCTATTCTGGCCCATTGCTCTACACTATTAACTGTAATAGTGTTATCTTTTTCTTATGCTATTTAATGTAACACTTCTGAGTGCAATCATTCAGGGATTGAATCGAGGCTCGATCTGTCTGCCAATGCCACTTCCACTCTGTTGAATCTGACTACCTGTGTCATTCCATTACAGACCAACTTCTCAGTTGCATCACCATCTGAGGTAAACAGGCAGTAGTCAGAGAGATCATTTTTATTGGCTATGGTATTTTGCATGTTAAATGCCATTCTCAGAAGAGCTCACTTGGTACTCAGGCAAGCTACTTCTTAAGTGCTCAGGTTTTTATCAGTTGAATAACTTTTAACTAATCTTTCATGATTCACCCTGTTTTACATTGCAGATTTTATTTCTTTTGAATTTTACCTCCCTCTTTATTGTTATTTTTAATTTTTTTTGTTAAAAATCTGCATGGCCTTGGAAAATATTATTGCATAAATTTTCATCAATAAACAGAATTTTGAATAGTATTTAGAGTGCAGTAAGATCTTGTCTATGCCTTTTTCAGAATGTGGTTTCTTCACAGTAAACATTGGAAGAATGATTTTGATTAATTTAATCATACTGAACTATTAGATTGTAACTTATTATTTTATTCCTACATCTCAACAACTCAATAATGCTACCTTAGTAGCCAAGATATAGCGCAATTATACTGTGTGGTATGTACCAAAGTCAGGCCCAGATGTAGGTTAAATTTATGATATCAATTACATATTCAAATTAATTGCCATTTTCTGCTAAACACAACTTTACTCATTCAACTCATGATCTTTGAACATTCCTAAGTCCAACAACATTTCGTCTGATATTTGAAATTTTAATGCGATGGTCTTCTTTATGTGGCCTATGGGGCCTGAAGTTTGGTGCATCCTAGAAAGTAACTTCATAAATAGGAAAGAAGCACAGTCTGGGGATGCAGAGGTTAGTGGAAGTAATGTCTTCTGCAAATGGTCCAAAAAAGACGTTGAGGAACACCAAATCTCATGTTGTAGCTTTCCAAAAGGTGAAGATGTGCAGACCAGAGTGATTAAAATAGGAAGATAGTCATGTGATTATAGTCTTTTGGAGTATCCTATTGCATCACTAGCATTTCCTCTTTTGTGAAAAAATAAATAAGCTGGAGTTTTAACTATCGTTTTTGAGTAACTTTCTAATGTATTTGCTGTCCTGGTATATTACTATGTTGTTAGTAAATAATTTTACTAACAGTTAAATCTTCACGGTTCTTTGATCATGAAAGGCGCCCTTTATATCAACCTTCAGTCTCTAAGATCACTCTCTGGGTGGCAGTAATACTGTTCTAAAAAAGACCAGATTTCAGATGAGCTCTAAAGATTTGTGATCATTAAACTGTCAATGTGTATAATATGATCCATGCCTGACAGCCTTTTCTTCTCTTTTCAGGATTGGGAGACAAGTAAAACTCTGATTTATGCAGCAAGGCCTCATTTTAAAATTAGACAAAGTAACTATAGCTATATAGGACAAATGGAATTGCAGCTGTATTTATGAGGGAGAGAGGGTAGGAAAGAGAAAATGAATTTCTGCAAGGAATAGCATTCAACCTGTGTCTTCGTTATTTTCGTAACATCAAAAAAGTTAAACAAGCTCTAACTTGGAACATCAAGAACGGAAAGGTTTTATTGGTTTTCAAATGTCATCACTACCTAGCCCTGTTTCTGTACCTAACACAGAATACTCCCTTGGACTTTTATGAGACAATCTTGGACTAGAATGCTTTAATTTGACTTTGAGGTTGGGAAGGGTTCAGATTGCATGTAGTGTCTCACCGAGAACTGCAGGTACAGCAATATCTTTTTTTTCCCTTACTGTAATTTAGTATTGTTAACTAAACTAGCATTTTTTAAATTACATACTTGGGGATCATGTACTGAATTGTATTTCCAAATGTTGTTCCCCCCCCCCCTAAGATTTCTATAATTGCCTTTCAGGTGCTGGAATCCTGCATCTTTATGGACCGACTTTTCTTCTATGTATGGTTATTGTCCGAGAATATTGTGCTCAAAAGTTTGCTTCTGTGTCTCATTTGAATAACAATTATTCCCTTTTATTAAATATAAAAACTACTAGAATATTCTATTGCATAATACAAGTCAGAAGAAAATGTTGATATTCCTTTTTTTTCCTCTTGAATCTGTAGCCTAAAACTATTAGGAAAGATACTTTATTAAGGTGCTTTTAGTATTTGTAACAGCTGGCCTTCAAGTATGTTGGCTGTATAGAACATCTTCATTTAATAAAAGTAAAGCAAAATAATGATAGTCACTTAGAGATACAGATCTTGTTCGCTGAATCATGAAATATGAACTTGGACCATGGGTTATACTGTGGTTAAAGGTGGGTGCTTTGAATGTAATTTTAAAACATGGTTCCTAGTAATAATTTCAGTGATGGTTCCATTTGTCATCTAAAGGTGATTGGGATTAGCCTGTTTTATCTTCCTTTTCTGTCCTCTGAATGTAAACCCAATTAAAGAAATTGCCACAAATAGGGCCACTTCTCCACTGTTCCCAGCTCCATTTTCACCCCCAATGTATCTTCAGGGGAGAGCCAGTAAAATGAACACCATAAAATGGAGATTGAACATTAGGCTGTTTTACCTTTCTCTGAACTCATTATAAATTACTGTGTCTTCCTTCAAATGCAGTGACCAGAACTAGACCGATAAAGCAGAATTATTATTTTCCGTAACCAGGAAACTATAGCTCGATTAATAGCTCTCCGCTGCATTAGCCTTTCTGCTACTGATCATATAACAGATGTTTAAATAATTCCTCTTAGGAAAATTTAGGATTCAATTAGGCTGAATGTGCACAACTAGTCTTCAGAACAGTGACCTTCTGCCTCAGAACTGTAGTCAGACAATATCTTTAGAGGCAGTCAGTCAGTGCAGAGGCCACAGACAGGAAGAAGAGGAAGAAATAAATCATGCCAAGTTTCCTACAAAATCAAGTACCGGGCATTTAAATTTCATTCTAATTTACCTAGCATTTTTTCTCCTCATTCATGACGAACATTTGAACCCTATTCTCCAAAGGCACAGAATTTATTTATGTATTTGCTTTCTATTCCACCAGTCTACTTAATTTGAGCACACCGTTGATTAATGATCAAGAAAATGTAGACTAGGATTGTGCAGAGCATTTGAAAAGTATGAATTTGCCAAGTGCGAGGAAGGCCCAAGAAGCAACAGTGCCAAGCCTTCCAGAAGATGCAGGTGTTTCCCATTTTGAAATGAGATGCTTTGCTTGCACTTTGCAAAGAACTTCCTTTGAATGTTTTGCACAGCCTTCCCTAAATACAAATAAACAAATAAATAAAATCCAGACGTATACATTAACACCATTCATTCATTAATAAAAGCCTAGTGAAAGAGATGTGTCCTAGTTATTCTTCCAAATAAAGAGAGAAGCAGCCAAACACCAAAGAGTATATTCCATGGCCTGGAAGCAAGGCTGATGATCCTCTATATCCCAGAAAGATAGCCTTTAACAAATGGGACATCTTCAGAAAGGCATCTACGGCAACCTGGTATGCCCAAGCAGGTTTATAAAGATACAAATTGGCTTTTGGTAGTCTTAAGCCATTTAAAGGTCAGTAATATTATTTTAAATTGTGCCTATTAGGCAAATGGCTGTGCAGATCCTTCAATATAGCATTATATAATCCTTGTAGTCAGAACCAATTAAAGTAGCTAGTACATGTCGCTCCACATACAATTTTCAGATTTGTTTCAAATATAGTTCCATTTAGGGTACATTGCAGAAGTTCACACAAAATGTAATTGAGGCATGGATAATTATCATTAAATCTGAGCAGAAATGGTTGCAACTGGCATACTACCTCTAATTGTACAAAAGTGGTCCTTGCTATGAAAATCCAAAGACAGCTGAGAATTGATGAGCATTTCCAGATGATGAACTTTTAAGTATAACTCCATCCAAAACAGGCTAAATCTCCCATTTCCTGTTAACAAACAGGAAACTTCCACTTTTCCTGAATTCAGTTTCAGCTTCTTCTCTTTCATCCTGCTCATTAATGGAGGAGGAGGCATATGAAACAGTTTCATATTTCTCCTTACATTTTCCAGGACATATAAGTATACTGTAGATCCATGCACTCTTGAGGGATGTTTGATAACTAACCATGTAAGGTACAGTACATTTACTTAGAAGAAAATGCCATGGTTTAAAAAGGATAACTGCTAAACGTGTAAGGATCTTTAATCACGGAGCAGAGGCATATGTTGACTTAGTAATGTCCCACAATGCTTAATTGAGCCTACACCCCGGCAACATGCATAGGATTGCATTTTTCAATGTACATACAGAAATGACTTCAATTCTTCCCCTACTCATTGGGAAAACCATTCGGTGCTTACAGAGCAGAAGCTGCAATTCTAAGCATAGGTTTATATTTGTGTTTCAGTCAGCTTAATTGCCAGTGGAAAAGTTTTCCTAGTAAATAATCTCTCATGCATGCTGAAGAATACTAACCAGCAGCTATGATATCTAACCAATGGCTGTTTAAACTTGTCAATATAGTAAACACTATTTATCGTTTCCAGCCAGAGCAAATTGCTGCTTTGTTTGCAGAGAAACCCTGGGTGAAAAGACACAGAGTGCTGAGATGAGCAAGGATTATAAAGGTCACACTCATCTTTCCCTGTTGAGATTCTTATCGGCAAGGGGAGCAAAAGGAAAGCAAAAAATGAATGCATGTCATTATAATTTCAAACTAATATATTGAAATCATTAATAAAGATCTGAATTACTCTACCTTATAAGTAAGTATATATATTGTATTGACCAAAGCAGGGAGTTCTTGAGGCATTTGGTGATTCTCTCTAATGCCATTAAATATGAAAGAGCTACTATTTTTGTTTGTTTCTATTTCAAAATACGTCTTTACTAAATCATAAATGGAGATTATATTTCTAGCAGAACTTTTTTTTATTTTTGAAAAGCAAAACATTTCCCTTTGGTCCTGTGTAAAGAATTTAAAAAGAATTGGTGAACCATGCAGGTTTTGTTCTCCAAGCTTCCATTGTTCTTATTGTTCTTATGCTCATCATGTAATATTGATAATATCCTCATCATTATAATTATATTAATGTTAATATTATTATTGAATGCTCTTAATTTTTCAAGTTTTGTGGAAATATTAATTTTACAAATCAATCATATTTGAAATCATTTATATATTGGGAAGAATCTCAAATTCTAAAATTACAAAAATATGAATTTGTTTTATGAATTATACTTCTGATATCTCAGCCAAATACTCTTCTGCAACTGGATCTGCCAAAATGTGCCTTGTGGAGTATATTATATTTATTACTCGTCACAATTTTATAGCATTTAATATTTTCTTTCCTGGGATAATTACCTGATTACTTTATGTTCTTCCCAAATTCCCATCTTAGACTGTGACATAATTACTTTTATGTCTTAAAAATACTTAATTTTACTTTTTAAAATCAGCACTATGATTCCACCTCCTGTGCTCAAATGAAGAATTCAAAAATAGTTCAAATTCATTCTCAGTTAAATTTAATAAACACTATGATACATCTAATGGAGCTACTCCTTGAACAAAAGCAATTTCACAAATATATTTGGTGGTGTGAGTGTGAGTAATCCTGTGCATATAGCCATTCCTCAGTTAGTGAGTATTCTCAAATATGGCTGTGATAAACAGTAATAAAAAATTCATTTTCTCAGCAATGTGTATATTTCCAGCCAAATTATATGCCCTCACAACAAAGGCCTTCAGTGTGAAACTGATTAAGGTGTGATCAGTTTCACACAGCCACTAAAAGGGGATAGAGCAGGGGTGTCAAACTGCTGTCCCGTGGGCCGGTTTCATCATACGTAGACTGCGCCCACCTCAGCTCCGGCAATGCAAAATATGTCGCGATATGTCACAACACGTCATGTGATGTGGTAAGTTTGACACCTATGGGATAGAGCATCTAATTAATGAAGGTCACAGCCAAGCTTGTTACCTTGTGGTTAGCACTTTTTTAGGAAAGTGTTGCACTGCAGAGAAAAGCAGCTCAGGAAGAGAGAATATGAGGAGGAACAAAAAAAAAAAAAAAGGTCAGGAACAGGATTGGAGAATTTTATCTAAGGGAGATGGTGGTAATCGGTGATTTTTACAGTCTCTCTCACACACTTAAGTATTTACTTTGCAACCATTTTGCTTAATCACAAAAATGCCAGAACAAACTGCAATTGCTAAACAAGGAAAGGGTGTAGTTATCATTTTCAGTCAGCAGCTGGAATTGCAGAAGTGAAGCATTTTTAAAAGAAATCGAAAATCCTGGTTATGACTTTTTCAAAATGGGAACTCAGTGCTACAGTATTTTCAGTTTATTCAACAGTCTGCTTGCTTGCTTCTTAATTCCCTCCTCTTTTCTACCTCTTTCCTGCCAAACAATTAACAATTCTAGCTTTCGAAAGACTCTGTTGCATATCTTCTGTGGGAAGAGCTTGTCAAAAACAAAGCCCCAAAGATGTATCACAAAAATACTCATTTTACTAGGTTTTTTCATGTATTGGAGTTCGTGGAGCTACTCTAGGCGGTTTACAACAATAAAAAGGAAGAAATGAAGAGAGTATAAATAAAATAGAAGTAAAATAATAGAACAATAAGCAATGAAAAAGAAAACAATGAGAATACATCAATATGGTAACAAAAAGGTGGAGAGCAGAGAGCAAGGTGGGGAGATAGAGTCTACCATCAATCCAGCAGCCATCTCCAGCATGGAACTTCCCCCATTTGATCCCTGGGCCAATTGGCAGAGCCAAGTCTTCAGGCTCCTGCAGAAGGGTAAGAGGGTAGGTATAGAACTGGCCCTAGATGGTAAAATGTTCCAAAATGGTTACAACACAATTTCCATTGGCATGCCAAACCTGAACAGAAAATAGTCCTGACATAGTGACTTGATTTGTTAGGAAGTGCTGAGCAGAGTTTCATTAGTTACAGCTTCACATGACGTTTTGTGCAGCATGGAGTCCAGTTCCCCAGTCCAGGCTGCAGTTAGCTTCCTTCTTTATATCTGCAAGCCTTATCCTGCTTCAGCAAAAGTCACTCACATGGTATATTTTGCTGTTATAATGTAGTTCAGCTCTTTCATTTTCTAATAGCTTCACCATGACAGCCCAAAGGACACATTCTCAATCATTTGGGGATGGGTTCTGCTTTTTTACACTTCACTAAAAATGAATACAAGATGTATTGGGAAGAGGGAGCTTTTGGGATTGCTTTGCACTGTTTTGCTATGGTGCCCTTCCCCCACGGGATGGAATGTCTCACCCTTATCTAAGAGACGGTTTGCACTTAGAGCCAGAAGGAAACGAAAGCGAGAGAGACCTTGAATGAATGTGCCAAAGAACTCAGTTACCAAAACACTATGCCACCTGTGGATTGGCTGGATTTCAAACGAACACTGGGACACTGGGGGGAAGAGTATTGAATGCTGCTTTTATTATATTGCTTTCGCGGGTTTTTCCCCAGACCTTGTCTTGATTCCCTGCTGTCGCTAGCCCCTAATAAAAGTTCCTTTTGAGACAATGCCTGTTTCAAGAGTTCTGCTTTCTTGAGTGGCTTAGCTGAGATAAATCCTTACAGGAAGCTTTTTTTTTTTTTTTTTATGTTCAGCAAATTCAGCAAAGGCTCCTTCTGATAGTTAAAGTTTCCCTTGGAAGAAGGCCTTTTCATTCCTTGCTGGGGTTTGCTTACAATTTTGGTTGTCCTCATTTTTTAATAGAGAAGTACCTGCTTCAAATACAAATCAGTAATTAAACTTCCCACCATTGCAGAACTAGAAACTGATAGTTGGCTAGTTCAGGGGTCCCCAACCCCCAGTCCGTGGGCCAGAAACTGGGCCACAGCAGGCCAGAAACTGGGCCATGCAAGCAAGCAAAGCAGAATGCAGGTAGCACACAAAACCATGCACTCTCCAGTCTGCAGAAAAACCTCTCTCCATGGAACTGGTCCCTGTTGCACAAAGATTAGGGAACACTGGACTATTTCTTTCTGATATGGGAAAAATGAATCTGACAAACTTTCAGGATGTGTACGGAAGAAGCTGCAAAAACAGACTGAAGACCCTAGGCCCTTTTCCAGCTCCTAACTATGCTTCCAATCCAATGGAAATATATCTCATTGCTTACCAATGGAGATAGATTATTTAAAAACCA
The DNA here is from genome assembly GCA_023970755.1 of Azemiops feae. Taxonomy (NCBI): domain Eukaryota; kingdom Metazoa; phylum Chordata; class Lepidosauria; order Squamata; family Viperidae; genus Azemiops; species Azemiops feae. Next base: position 2,939,526 of record JALGBA010004091.1, read on the forward strand.
TCTCCAGGAGAAAACATTTTTCATTCTCCATTCTAACCTGCACATTTAAAATATTTCCAAAGGGCTTCTGCTGCGATGCCTGATGCCAATCAAAAAGCAATTAACTAGTCTGCAGTTATTCCTAATGAAGAATTTCAAAATTGATTCTCTTGAAAGAAATTTAGGAGATTTAAAATGAGAAATCATTGGCCTCTCTATGCTGAAATAGAAAGTATGGCAAATCTGTTACAAAAATAAAACTGAATTGGATATGAAGACATAGGACAACACAGAGCCAATGAGACTGCAATGAACTCAGAGCAGCTAGTCTGGGTTCACAGAGGTTATCCAGAGTAATGATTATTCACCCAGCCAATGTATATTGTACATCCTAGAACACGGGTCGGCAACCCGCGGCTCCGGAGCCGCATGCGGCTCTTTGAGGCATCACCTGCGGCTCCGGAGCCTCCGCCGCCATTTTGGGGAGCGCATGCGCATGTGCGCGGGCGGGTGCGCATGCGCGAATGGGGTGCGCGTGCGCATGCGTGAGCGGCTGCACATGCGCGAACGGGTGCGCGTGCGCAAACTGGTGCGCGTGCGCATGCGCGAACGGGCACGCATGCGCGAACGGGCATGCGCGCATGCGCGGGTGGGCACGCATGCGTGGGCGGGCGCGCATGCGCGGGCGCGTGCGGCTCCCAGGGGTTTTTTTTTTTAGGGAAACGGGTCCGTGCGGCTCGTTGGATGTTTCGGCTGGCCGACCCATGTCCTAGAACAAAGACGCTTAGACAAACAATGTTACCATGTAGTTCCAGAGTTCTAATAGAGAAATATGTTTTTATTTTGTACCTCTGTAGGTTTCTGCTTGCCTCTACAGGCAGCACAACTGCAGACAAAAGAGGGGAACTTTCAGTTTCCTCATTGATAATTCAGTAGAAGAATGAAAAGTCTCATCAGTGCTAGAACTCTAATGTCTAGGCTCTGTTTTCATTCCATTCCATCTTCTTTAGACTCTAGGCTCTAGGAAGAACAGGCTTTTTTTTTTTATCACATACTGGTACTTGAACTCTAGATGTAAATGGAGATGTCAGTCTTTGTTGGTGCTCAGTTGCTTGTCCAAATGTCTACTCAAGATATAGTACCATGAGGGACTGGAGAGAAAAATAGATTGAAGAAAAAGAGGTGAGAGAAAAGGTACCTGCCTTTTCTAAGATGTTTCCAGATGTTTCAAAAATACACCAGAATTAAAATAATTATTTATATGCAGTTATATGTTCCAATGGATCAGTGGTATACAAATATATATATACCTTTTTAATCCAGATGACAGGTGATTTACACTACTTTTTACAATACATTTACTTAGAAGCTATATATTGAACTTGGTTATTGAATTAATCCATTCCTGAAAGCAGACAATACACTGAACCATAATCTAGAGCATGGCTTTTCAACCCTGGTACGCTTACCACCAGTGGTACGCGAGCACCTGGTGGGTGGTACGCGTAGGACGGGTTGGAAAAAAATGTAAAAAAAAATGTAAAAAAAAAAGTGTAAAAGTGGATGAGGTGAAGCGGCAGCAGCGCCGCATAGGCTTGTGGCAAAGTCAGCTGGAACTGCACGTTGCCTGTGTCCTACTGAGAGCCCAGGATCAAAGCGCGCAGCTCCAGCTGATTGGCGGCGACCTTGGGGGTGGCAGGCACCCTCAAGCAGTCTTCAGTGGAGATTCCACTGGAGCTGCGCAATGCATTACCTGCCCCCCCCGCCCCCCCAGATGCCCTCGCCTCCCCCAAGCATTTTTTTACTCACCTGCTTTTAGCAGCATTCCCTTTCTCCTGTCCTTCTCGGCCTTCATGTATTTCTGAGACAAAAACAAAAAGTTCCATGAGACTTTCTAACTTCTCGCGAGAAGTTAGAAAGTCTCATGGAACTTTTTTTTCTTTTTTACCCACAAACACGTGGCGAAGGCAGAGAAGCAAATGAAGGCAGAGAAGCAAAAGGAGAAAGGGAGTGCAGCTGAAAGCAGGTGAGTAAAAAAATGCTTGGGGGAGGCGAAGGCATCTGGGCAGGGGTGGGGGCGGCAACCTTACCCTGCAGGGTGGCGGGAGGGTTAACGGTGGGCCCAGGGGGCCCAGGAGGAGCTGCGCAAAGCAGGCAGAGGGGAGGCCGGGCAGATTGTGGGCGCCAGCAAGCGAGCGAGAATGGGCAGGGGCGCGAATCGGCGTGTGCTCAGAAACGCCGATCTCGTGCTCCTGCCCATCTCGCTTGCTTTCCACTTGCTTTCTATCTATCAACAGCTTTTGACGCCTTTCCGTGTCTTCTGAAGTTTGTTTCTGCAAGCGAGATGAGCAGGGGCGGGAATTGGTGTGTGCTCAGAAACGCCGACCTCTTGCTCCTGCCCATTTCACTTGCTTGCAGAAACAAAATTCAGAAGACACAGAAAGGCATCAAAAGCTGTTGATAGATAGATAGAAAGCAAGCGGAAAGCAAGCAAGTGAGCTGGGCAGGACCACGAGATCGGCGTTTCTGAGTACACACCGATTCGCACCCCTGCCCATTCTCGCTCGCTTGCAGGGGTCCTGACCAACCTTCACCGGACGGGAGCGGGGAGGGCATAAAAGAGCCTGGAGGAGGCAATTGGAGTTTGGCTGCTGCTGCCACCATCACCGCTGTTGCTGAGCCAGATGGCTGCGCTACTGCGGCTGCTGCGGCTCCTGCCCGCTGCTTCTCCTTGGCTGCTTCTTCTTCCGAAAAGGAGCAGTGGTCGCGCTCGGTGCAGCTGGGAGCCCAGCACAGCCACTGTTCTTCCGCAGGGGAGGAGAGCGCAGGCAGCGGAGGAGCGCACGGGGGCGGGGAAAGAGCTGCGGCTGCCGGACTCCCTTTGGTGCATTGCGCGTGGCCGCAGCCAGAGAAAAGCAGCGAGTGGGGAAGCGGCTCATTCATTGCTGCAGTCAGCCCCGAGGAAGAGCCGGCACAACCCGCAGGCGAATCCCGCCTGGCTGCATTCTTTGTGGCGAAAGAAGGGCTTTGATCCCGCTTCCCCTTCGCTCCGGCCGGGTCTGTGAATGCCAGATTCAAGAAGACGGAGGAAGGCTCACATGTCTGTACCCCAAAACTCCCAGCCAGCCTGCTGGCTTTCCAAACTGCCCTGGGGTTAGATCTGGCATTCACAGACCCGGCCGGAGCGAAGGGGAAGCGCAGCCGTCTGGCTCAGCAACAGCGGTGATGGCGGCAGCGGCGGCCAACTCCAATTGCCTCCTCCGGGCTCTTTTATGCCCTCCCCGCTCCTGTCCAGTGAAGGTCGGTCACGACCCCTGCAAGCGAGCAAGAATGGGCAGGGGCGCGAATCGGCATGTGCTCAGAAATGCCGATCTCGTGCTCCTGCCCAGCTCATTTGCTTGCTTTCCACTTGCTTTCTATCTATCTATCAACAGCTTGACGCCTTTCCGTGTCTTCTGAAGTTTGTTTCTCTGCTGCTTGGGACAATCTACTCCCTTGTTTGAATCTGCTTAATTGTAATTTCCTTGATTAGCTACAGTTTTCAAGCAGTTATAATCTCTCTTAATCTCGATCTATTTGATTCCCCAGAGTTTCTTATTTCTTCCTGTCAGTTGTAATATGTTAAACATCAAGATCCTTGGCCCCCAAATTTTAATTACCTTACTTTTCATAGCAAATTTCTGCCAATTTGAAACAAAGGGAGGGGTCCTTAGCGCTCTCTGAGCTTTGTTGCAAAGAAACAAAAAACCTCTAAGATCACTCCTCCCTATACTGACAGGGCAACCCACTACTAGAATATAAATTAACAGCAAACCCCATTCCCTACTAGCACTGCTGATGTTACCTAATTTGGGTAATGAAACATCTGCAAGAAAACAACCAAGCTCAGAGAGCACCAAGGATCCCTCATGTCAACCCTGAGCTATAAATACTCTCCTTTATCAGTTGAATCAAAGTGTTATTCTTTTCAATATTTCTCAACTTTACTGCACCCTTCTGGGTTGCATTGTCATTATCATCATCTTAACTTTATTGCAGTCATTAACCAGAACAAAAGAATTGGCATTCAAATACTCAGAATATCCAAAACTAAAGTGACAAATTCAGGATAGTTAAAAAAGTACTTTCAGACAAACATTTTGGCTAAAAAACAATATCAAATCAGAATATGTTAAAAGGCTTATTCATACTACAGATATACAACAAGATGAAATTTAAATATGCAATCTGGATAATATGAACTTGGAATAGCACTATAAAATATGAATATATGCACAAATACATATGCATATTCATATACATTCTCCCTCTTCCTTTCTCACAGACACACAGACACACACACACAGACACACACACACACACACACACACACGTAGCCCGCTGATCCTGGGGCTTCACTTAGCAAGCAGCATATTTGCCCTTCAGAGTATAAACAGTAACATGCCTATTGAAAAGTTTGGTTTCCCTCCTGCCCACTCACAATGGTAACAGCTTTTGGGGTGTCTTTTATGGGAGGTTGTAGTTCTTACACAAAGGCTGAGATTTCTTGCACCAGAATCTTGGCATGCAGTTTTTGCAACTGTTCCTATATCAAGAGATTTAGTCATTCCTTTATATTGGACTTAACACTGCTCACCTTAATTATTACAGTGCAAAAGGAAAGTGATTCAGCAAAGGAACCACCATCAAAGAAATTAAAACTGAGTGATGGAGGGAGGGAGGGAGGGAGGGAAGGACAATGAGAGGGAGAGCGGGACAATGGAAGGGAGGGAGGGAAGGAGGAAGGGACAAAGAGGGAGGGAAGGAAGGAAGGAAAGAAGGAAGGAAGGGACAATGGGAGAGAGGGAGGGAAGGAAGGCACCCACCCCAGTCCCACCCCCCTCCACCAGAGACCCACGGATTCCCCCCCACAGGCACCCCGCAACCTGAGTGATGAGCTGGCCACGTCCCACCCCCCCGGCCATTGACTTCGCTTGTCAAAAAGTTGCAAAAGGTGATCACATGACCCTGGGACACTGTGAACGTCATAAGTATGAATCAGTTGCCAAGCATCCGAATGTAAATCACATGACCCTGGGGATGCTGCAACAGTCATAAGTGTGAAAAATGGTCATAAGTCACTTTTTTCAGTGTCATTGTAACTTCGAACAGTCACTAAGCGAATTGTTGTAAGTCGAGGACTACCTGTACTTTATCATTTTTTTCCTTTTTGGGGGGGGGTCAAGTTTTTGACACCTTGCTGGGTGACTGGTGGTACTCGGATGTTGCCTTATCCTAAAAGTGGTACAATGGGTGAAAAGGTTGAAAAGCCCTGATCTAGAGCAACCAGATTGGGGGGGGACAATGCATGGGCAGTTTTGTTCTACTCAGGACTTACATAGGCAGAGAATAACAACAACAACAACAACAACAACAACAACAACAATAATAATAATAATAATAATAATAATTGGAAGGGACCTTGGAGGTCATCTAGTCCAACCCCCTGCTCAGGCAGGAAATCCTATACCATTTCAGACAAATGGTTGTCCAGTCTGTTCTTAAAAACTTCCAGTGTTGGAGCATTCACAGCTTCTGGAGGCAGGTTGTTCCACTGATTAATTGTTCTCACTGTAGGAAATTTCTCCTTAGTTCTAGGTTGCTAGATCTTTTTAACTGAGTTAAAATCCTCTACCAGGAATTTAACTTGGGGAATGATGACTATATAGTATACAGTGCATTATATTTAGGAGCTATCCAAATCCTGGTCCAGCAAAGTTGCAGGAGGAATGCATAAATCTAGATTTAGAATGATATATGCTGCTCACTGTCCACTAACATCCATCTCTCTTAAGTTTCAGAGCTTAAGAAAAAGAAGGTGGACTATATGCACCAGCGTAAAGGCAGATGCCCCAAGAAAAGGGCCCAGTCTCTGGCCAGCTAACAGCAGCACTGCAAGCAGGAGATTCGCCTTGTGTGAGCAATATTTCAGGAAATTGTGTTGGTGCTTTCCACTCACTATGTCTGTGTAACAAGGCTGAATGAGCAACAGCAGCAGAAGACACAGGAATCAGAAATGCCAGCAGGTGGTCATGCTGTTTTGATACTGCCTGGTTTTTCTCTTTCACTCAGGTTTCCTATAACAGGATGGGAGATGGGTATGGGAAAAAAGATCTATTTTACTTTCTGGACTGGCTGATTGATTCTGGGATCCAGTGCTTGTTAGTCATCCATCTGCTTGATTAGACCAGGAAATGATTTTGCACACAGTTTAAGAACACAACTGGGAACAGAAAGTCTTTGGATCTAGTGAAAGTTGCGTTATTACAGAGGAGCCCTTTCAAACATTAACTGCATGTTTTTCAAATGAAAGTGCAATGGTAAATCTGTATTTTCACTCTGATTTTTTGGTGGCATGCATGCCAAATGTGGGCAGGAAACAATGTAGATTTTATAATTAAATAACATACTCATTAGCAATTAAAATAAATTTAATTCAGTGGACTTTGGATATAATGGAAATGTTTTGTTCCGATTTTACACCCATCCTGTTAAAATTTTATTGCAAATGAAGCCATTTATGTTAATTATATATGATTATGTCAATTATAAAATGATGTAAATAGCTGCAAAATATAAAATCAGATTCAATAGACCTACAGATGTAACCAACATTCCCTTCTTTTGAATGGTCTATTAACTTGAGATTTTACTGGTATATATCAAGAAAAGGTTATACAATACTACTACTAGTACTACTACTACTACTACTAATAATAATAATAATAATGATGATGATGATGATGATGATGATGATGATGATGATGATGATGATGATAAAGTTGGAAGGGACCTTGGAGGTCATCTAGTCCAACCCCCTGCTCAGGCAGGAAACCCTATACCATTTCAGACAAATGGCTGTCCAATCTCTTCTTAAAAACTTCCAGTGTTGGAGCATTCACCGCTTCTGGAGGCAGGTTGTTCCACTGGTTAATTGTTCTAACTGTCAGGAAGTTTCTCCTTAGTTCTAGGTTGCTTCTCTCCTTGATAAACCATTTGTCTAATCAAACCATTTTTCCAGGATAGAATTAGAACTCCTGCCTTGGGCAGGGGGTTGTACTAGAAGACCTCCAAGGTCCCTTCCAGCCCTGATTTTATGTTCTATATATATTCACTATATATTTTTTTTATTATCAAATGTCTCCTAATAACCAGCAGAAGAAATGGTAAGAACTTCTTTTGCACAAGCTCTATTCAAGTGAATGGGACTTATACGAATTGCAATCTTCTGTGTGACTTGCATTCATTTTATTGCTATGTAGAAAAAACTCCAGTGGAAATGATTGTGTAATTTTTTTTCTTTGCATTCATAAAAAAAATATTTACTAGGATACAATAATTTGTGCCTGTACTTTCAGATCCTTGTTCCTGGTGAGTAGCCTTTGGAATTTGCTATTTACTACTGACGGCTGTAGTAAATAGGATAACGCAGAAAGTAATGTAAGCAACAGGAATCCATCTGAGCAAAAAATGGTTTCAAAATCAAAATTCTTTGTTCAAGCACGCCTAGTAGATTGACATAACTTATTTTACTTTTTGAAATACGTGTTTTATTTTGAATGTGATGACCCAAAATCTGTGTGGTATAGTTCATCTGAGCAATTTGCTAAGAAAAAGAAAAAAATGTTCCCAAATGTAAGTATTAATTCAATGAAAAAAACAAAAGAAAGCCTTCCCTACTTCAAGCACCATAAGTCAACAGTTTTTGTTGTACATCTTGGCAAGTTAGAAATTGCTGACATAATTTTTAAAAAAAAACACTCAAAAATAATCAGTGGAAGATGGAAGTGGTATTATAATAAATATGTTTTGGAAGGGAAAAAATAGCAAGAGCTGAAAAGTAGCTAAGGGCACTTTTGTCCCCTAATGTAAAGCTGTGGTTGTGCATTTAATCACTGGACTGTTTTGCTTTGATTATAAAACCATGATGAAAAATTGTATTGCACTCATAGAAAGCTGGAATCTCTGATTCTTATTGTATTTGCAATTTTTGCAATGGTTTGGAAAACAACAGGGGCAACACTGATTATAGATTTGTATTAACTAATGCTTTCTAAAGAAAAGATAAGCAAATTAAGTATTAATAAATATTTTAGCATAAGACTCTTGAATATAGCCTTTTAAAAAGTATAGCAGCAATTAATGAGCAAACTTTTGCTTTTCACCTCTGTATTAGCAGTTCTGCTTTAAGAGGACGTTGGTTCAGATGACTAGCATCAGCTGAAATTGTAGTTTTACATTTACAAATATGATGCAGTACGGAGTTAGGCTCTTCTGAATAACATTTAGGGCTGTGTGGTTTACTTTAATCCTCAGGTCTTTCTCTCACATATTCATTTTGCCTGTTGCCTAGACAATAATTTTCATAAAAATAAATATTTCTCCTTGTCTTTTTTCAGCTAAAACCTAATGCTAACACCATCTCCTGGCATGTCTTATGTTGGAGTCTTTGTTCTTTTTCTTTTTATAAAACACCTCTATATTTTATTTCCCACTGATTGATTAGCAATGCCTGCTACTTTAACATTCTTTTAACATACTACTTTATTCCTACCATTAAAGATAATAATCTTGTCAAAACACATTATAAATCTCTGCCATTCATCTGACTCAATAGGTTTGTTTCTATACCAGTAATCAGACTTCAGTTTTAACTATGAAGTTCTGACTAATGCGATGTGCAGTCGTTGAATGAAGGAGTGCTAGTCATTCAAGGAAGGGTCTCAAATGTTTTTATTAGCTACTGGAAGCTGGATTTCACTAAATAAAGCCTCTCTGGTGGTAGTCATACCACTGAGGCTGACTGCCATGATTTATCCTTCCCTTCCTTCATTGTAGTAAACTTACATACTACTTTTCCGTTCAAACACTTCCAAATGACTAACAAAAGGAATTAATCAGAATGAATATGATGTAGATTGGTTGTGAAAACATTCACATTGCACTGCTTCCTGATTTGTTTCTTCCCGTTTCTTTTCGGCCACTGGAGCTGCTTCTTAAATTTTTTAAATATATAACCATTGCCCAGGACAAAGAATTGTGTGATTCTTTGGAGATTCCCTAGAGAACATCTACCAATGAAAGTACAATTGACAATTTATCAGGGGCCCCTAAAGCAGAGTCCTTGAAGAATAAGGGCCTCTCAAGTCAGAGAAGGGCCCTACTGGTAAACAAGACTATCAAAATCTGGGCCCCTATCCTCTTTTAAGTCTACATGTTATAGCTTCTCAGGTATGCAAACAGCTGGAGTATCTCCCTCAGTTGCATATAATATTGATTGATTTAGGATTGGCTGGACTTGTTGGTTTGTTTATTTAAGAGTTGTTGATACATACAATTTTAATATATTACAGTGATTCTTGTTAATCCATAAAGTTGACAGGGCCATTCATGTATTAAAGAGTTGTACATTCACTCATGTCTTCAACCCCATGTGGAGGAGGAACATGAAGAGGTTTAAGGCCTGCAGCCTAGTTCCATTATTAGAAACCATTTAGCCAGATCATACTAATTTGGTTACAATTTAGGCACATGAAGAAACTGTATTCAACCCAATATTTTGAAAAAGCACAAGAGCATTTTTGCAATGCTTGTTATTTTGTGCTTTATATAGAATAGAATAGAGCTAGAAGGGACCTTGGAGGTCTTCTAGTCCAGCCCCCTGCTCAAGCAGGAGAACCTATACCATCTCAGACAAGTGACTGTCCAGTCTCTTCTTAAAAACCTCCAGTGATGGAGCACCCACGATTTCTGGGGGCAAGCTGTTCCACTGGTTAATTGTCCTCACTGTTAGGAAGTTTCTCCTTAATTCCAGGTTGCTTCTCTCTTTGATCAGTTTCCAACCATTGTTTCTTGTCTTACCCTCTGGTGCTTTGGAGAATAGTTTGACTCCCTCTTCTCTGTGGCAGCCCCTCAAATACTGGAATACTGCTATCATGTCACCCCTATTTCTTCTTTTCTTTAGACTAGCCAAACCCAAGTCCTGCAGCTGTTCTTCATATGTTTTAGTCTCCAGGCCTTTGATCATTTTAGTTGCTCTTCTCTGAACTCTCTCCAAGGTCTCAACATCTTTTTTGTAGTATGGTGACCAAAATTGGTTGCAGTATTACAGGTGTGGTCTTACTAGGGTTTTATAAAGCATTACTAATACTTTGCATGATCTTGATTCTATGCCTCTGTTTATACAACCCAGGATTGTATTAGCTTTTTTTTTGGCTGCTGCTGCACACTGCTGGCTCATAGTCAAGTGATCATCCACTAGGACTCCAAGGTCCCTCTCACAGTTGCTGTTTTTGAGCCAGGTCTTACCTAATCTATACTTAAACCTTTGATTTTTCCTGCCTAAATGTAAAACTTTGCTTTTTTCCATATTAAAACTCATTTTGTTGGGTAGGACCCATTGTTCAAGTTTGTCAAGATCTTTTTGGATCCTTAGTTAGTCTTCTGGGATGTTGGCTATTCCTGCCAGATTGGTGTCATCTGCAAATTTGATGAGTTCCCCTTCTATTCCCTCATCTAAGTCATTAATGAAGATATTGAAGAGTACTGGGCCTAAGACGGAGCATTGTGGTACCCCACTGCTTACTTCTCTCCATATGGATGTAATACCATTGAAGACTATTCACTGAGTACGGTTTGTCAGCCAACTACAGATCCATCTGATGGTGTTGTTGTCTATCCCACTTTTTTCTAGCTTACTAAGCAGCAGGTTGTGGTCTACTTTGTCAAATGTCTTACTGAAGTGTTAAGTATACTACGTCCACAATGTTTCACTGGTTTACTAATTTAGTCACTTTATCAAAGAATGAAATACGATTGGTTTGGCATGATCTGTTTTTGACAAACCCGTGCTGGCTGCTGGTTAGAACTTTGTTTGCTTCTAGTTGTTCGCAGATCTGTTTTTTGATTATCTTTTCCAAGATCTTCTCAGGTATTGATGTTAGACTGATTGGTCTGTAGTTTCCTGGGTCTGTTTTTTTCCCCCTTTCTTGAAGATGGGAACCACATCAGCCCTTTTCCAATCCTCAGGTACTTCCCCGGTGCTCCAGGATTTTTGAAAGATATGGTACAATGGTTCTGAGATAACATCTGCCAGCTCCTTCAGAACTCTGGGATGTAATCTGTCAGGTCCCAGTGATTTATATTCGTCAAGTTCAGATAGGTGTTCTCTTACCATTTTCTTATTTTAATTTTTCTTTCTGGTTTGTCTTTTGCAGTAGTTTTTTTTGTATATTGGCTATAATTTCTTTTTGTGTGAAGACTGATGCAAAGAATGAGTTAAGCAGCTCTGCTTTCTCCCTATTGCCTGTTATTTCCTTGCCGTCTTCTCTCTTTAGTGGACCTAGTTTCCTTGAGTTTTTTTTTTGTTATTAATATGTTGAAACTTTTTTTTATTGTCCTTGATTTCTGTTGCAAGTCTTCGTTCATTCTGAGCCTTTGCTTTCCTGACTTCATCTTTGCATGTTCTGGCTGTCTGCTAATAATTGGCCTTAGTTATGTGTTCCTCTTTCCATTTTTTGTACTTATCCGTTTTGTCTTTCAGTTTGTCAGAGAGAGCTTTGTGCAGCCATGCTGGTTTCCTCTTGAATTTCGTGTTTCTCTTTTTCAGTGGTGTTGTGCTGCACTGGGCTTTTATGATCTCATTTTTCAGTGTTTCCCATGCTTCTTGCATTGTTTTCCCCTTTAGGATTTTTGTCCATGGAATCTTTCCTAGGTTCTCTCTGAGTTTGTTAAAATCAGCTCTTTTGAAGTTTAAGACTCTGATTGGATTATTTTCTATTGTTTGTGTTTGCATTATATTGAATTTCAGCATGACGTAGTCACTTTCCACCAAGGTTTTGGCAACTTCAGCTCCCTCACTTCTTCTCAATTAGTAAGGATTAGGTCCAGTATAGCTTTACTTCTAGTTCCCTCCTCCACCTTTTGGATGATAAAGTTATCAACTAGGTTGGTTAGGAATCTGTTTGATTCCCACTCACTGCAGAGTTTGTCTCCCAGTTGATATCTGGATAGTTGAAGTCTCCCATTACTACTGTGGTATGCTTCCTACATACGTTTGTTAACTGGTTGGCAAAGAGTTCATCTATTTCTTCTGATTGGTTGGGTGGCCTATAATATACACCTATGGCAATGCCACTTCCCCCCCCCCCTTTTATATTGACCCATATACATTCTGGAGGGATTTTATCTTTGATCATGTGCATTTCTGTAGATATGTAGTGTTCTCTTACATATAGTGCAACTCCCCCTCCTCTTTTTGTAGATCTATATCTTTTGAACAATTTGTATCCATCCATCAGTACATTCCAGTCATGGATTTCGTCCCACCAGGTTTCGTAATGCCAACTATGTCATACCTGCCCTCATGTACTATTGCTTTTAGTTCACCCTGTTTGTTCCCCAAGCTTTGAGCATTTGTATATAAGCATTTAAGACCTTTATGCCTGTCCATGAGTATGTTTCCTACATCTCCTGATTGTTGTTGGAGTTTTTCTTTTTTCTCATTACTTCAAACTTCATTGTTTGATTTGTTTTCTTGGGATTTATTACTGGTTTTGTGTTCTAGAGATTCTAAAGATTGGTCACTCTTTCCCCTCAATTTTAGTTTAAAGCCCTCCTGATGAGTTGGGCCAGTCTTTTTCCGAGTGCCTTTTCCCCTGTTTTAGTGAGGTGCAGCCCATCCCCTGCCAAGAGTCCTTCATGTAGAAAATGCAGTTCATGATACAGGAAACCAAAGGTTTTTCCACTTTTATATGCCATTTGGAGATGTATTACAGGGCAGGTAATCTACTAATATTTAAATTAACAATAAACATTCCCAACCATCATCATCTGGAGTTGGGGGAAAATCTTGCCCATGTAAAAACAGGCTCTGTATAGATTGAAGTATACAGTGGTGTTTCTCCTTGTGAAGAGGCATTGGAGCTGTGTCTGTGTATATGATATGCAGAGAGCCCTTTCCCACAGCAACCACATGTGTAGATGGCAACAAAGCACTTCTATCATAGGTGATAACAGAGGACGCATTGCTACTGTACTTTGGCACCAGGATAAATATTGCTTATTTAGCTCTTTACTCTCTTGTGTGTGCTCTGAACAGGTGGGAGAGGAGCAGAGTAGGTTATCTGAGCGTCTCTTGTGAATCCAATGCAGGGAAGGATTTTAGTTCCTCTTCAGGTTTTCCATTTCCACAGGTCTGATCTCATGGCAAGACACATTATCTGTGTTAGCAACACTTAAGTGACTTAACCATGGTTGCCCTAAATTACTTCTATGCCAACTTTTCCTATTTTCATGTGATGTTTCAAGTGCAAATTTTGGAAGGATGCTTGGCTTCTAATTCCAATTATCACCAGGAGTTGCTATGCCCTGTTCCTGCCCAGTACTACGTAACTGCTGTATGATATGATGTTCCAAATTGCTAATACTGTGGAAATGGAAAACAAACAAACAAAAGAAAATCTTCATCATGCAGCATTCAAACTAGGAATTATAGAAGTTAATGTTCAACACAACTGGAAGGCATCAAGCTGGAGATTGCTACTGTCGTTTATCCTATTATTCGTCACTAGCAGTACATCAACTTCCAATAGTGCTAGTTAAGTCCATTTATAGGACTTTTAGCCCAATTGGCCAATCCCCAAATGTAAGAAATATTGAGTTTGTCTGTATTTTACTTATTGTTAATGAAAATGCATCACTGTTAGCAGAAATGCAGTAACAAACCAGTGTGATTTTACTCCCAACTGAAGAGGTGGGAGTTAAATCTGTTTGCTTTAGTCTCATGTTGTCTAGACCTGATGCTCACAAGCTGTTTAAACAGGGTCTTAGCCGTATGTGCTGAAAAGACAGCTGTGCAATTCTTCTATGCTTCTTGGAGCAAGAACATTAACCCATGGAATAACGCTTGGCTCCACTAGGTCAGGTCTGCCTGCCCACCAACAGCCATGCCCTACCTCACCGTGTGCAACTGGCAGCTTAGCTGGACTCTGATACTGGTGCTCGGGTATCTCTTTTACCTCCTCCTGGGAGCTACGGTGTTCCAGCTTCTAGAGAAGCAGGCAGAAGCCCAGAGTCGAGACCAGTTCCAAATGAAGAAGCTTATGTTCCTGCAAAACTATACGTGCCTGGATCGGCAAGCTCTGGAGCAGTTTGTGCAGGTAAGGATCACCTTCCACTTTCAGTGTCTATCCACACAGCCAATATTAACATGGAGCTGCATCTCTGGCCAATCTGGATGGCTAGTGCATAGAGAATGCTGGCCTTGACTTGGCCCATCCTTTTAAAGAGAGTTTGTCTTCTAAAGATTATCAAATCTAACCCCAAATGGTCAGAAAGTTGGAGAAAGCCACATAGCAGCAAATACTCAGTCTGGGAAACCCTCTATTTAATATGCATTCCTAATTGTCAATATTAGTTATTTAGTTTTCTCTCTCAGTGTGGTCTAGCCAGAGCACCTGACCTCTGTTGAGAAATAATTCAATCTTCATAAGTATCTTCCTTGTATCCAATGAAAATGCAACAGAAATAGAAGAGCCCTTTTATTACAATAAGGCCTCCTCCTATGATTAATGAATAAGTGCTTATGTGTATGGACTTTTTCCTGGCTGTATATTATAATTTCCCATCATTCCAATTGCAATTCACTTTCCTTTTTTCCTTCCTACTAGGCTAGGGCCAAGCAATGCATGCAGTTTTGTTGGGATTTCTATGGGGTTGACAAATAGCCTTGCGCTCTGCCAAGCAGCACCATTTGCGCTCTGCAGTAGCACCATTTATGAATATTTGGTCATTAGGCTGAGTGGGTTGCATATTATATCATAGGTCATTACACTCCAATAATTTATTCTATTTTAGATCTTCAGTTCTTTGAAGGTGAAGTATTCCCCTATGGAACAGGAGTTTGCAGGGAGTTTTTCCTTCCCTTGGACTTGGAAAAAAAAATGGGAAGCTCACTTCTGTTGCCTTCTTCCCACAGCCCCTCCCCCCCATGTGATTTCCCCCACAATATTGTGGAGGACTTTTGAGAGCTCAGAATACTGCTTCATTTTAGCAGATTATATTGTGGGGTGGGAAGGGAGGCATTTTTGTGTACAGTATGCTAACTAGATTGTGATTGTCTATCTGGAAGAAATATTAACTCCCTCTATTTCTTCTTGAAAAGATGATGCCCTCCTATCACTGTAAAAACAAGCAAAACCTACAACCCACAAACAAAAATCTGATGGCAGCAAACAGATGCATCTGTGACAGCTTGTAAATGCCTAAACAACATTGATTGGACCTTATTACATCAGTGACATATATACTACAAGGAAAGGGTGTCACTGCTAAATGTCACTGGCTCTATTTCTCAATTTTTGGAAATTACCCATAGGCGTGTATGAATACAAATCATATATCACAAAAACATAAATACAAATCTATGGCTGGATTCACACATCATAGTAAGCCACAATTGTATAGAGCAAGTTATGGTGGCCTTATTTATGCATAACTATAAGACATAAACCCTGGTTTACAAACCACAGTGCATATTGACAGAGCCAAAGCAGATCCATTATAGCTTACTAAGATGTGTGAATTGGATCTAGACGTATGAACATTACGTGTTCTGTTAACAATTCATGAAGCTGTAATTCAAAGGAAGCTTTTTCCTTCCATTTAGTTGGAAAGAAATTGAAGTTGTTTCTGCTATCTTCCCTTTCCCCATTGCAATTCTCCCCAACATATTGTAACATCCGAGAGCTGCATGAATCCCTTTGTCCACGCAGACTGTAGGTGTTGGGGAGGGTCAATCGGTACACCTCTAATCCTAATGCACCTCCCATCTCTGCCATTGCACAAGTCATAACAAGGGCATAGAGCTTTTCTAGTTTTGCCTTCCAGCTTAGTTACTAAAGAGCTTACAGATTTTCATTTTCTTTCCTCTGCAGCTACTTTGAGTTAAATCCATGAGGGAATTGTCATCGCCTTTGTTTTACAAACTCTAAATTGAAGAGTTCTACTACTCCTGAACACCTCCATTCAAAAAAATGAGTTAAGATAAAATGACAGAAAATAAAAATAAATGTTGCTTAATTAACAGAAAAAATAAACATAGAAATGTCAGTTCCAACTTCCTGAATATCTATCCCACAATCAATTTTCCATTTCTTTACTCATACTCAATGTTGCAGAGCATTAATCTAAAAATGGGGGGATATAGGGAATATTTGCAGAAGAAACAATGTATCGTATGACATAATTAACTCCTATGTGCAATTTTTAAAAAGATATATTTTGCACTGATTTTAAAGAATGGTAGTTTGAGGGAAAATGACTTGACCTTTTAATATATATGAAGGTTTTATATTTTGTTTTCTTTGGCTCTTGCTTTAAACCAATAGTTTAGCATTTGATTGAAGTGATAATCATTATTTTCCCCAACAAAATGTTTTTAATGACAGCATTTATAATCAAAGATAAACTATGTAGCTTGTCCTCTGAAAAACTGAACATTTTGTTCTCCACAATATAAACAGAAATTAGAAAATTCCACATATTTGCTGCTGCTGTTAAAAAAAAACACCTCAATTTTCTAAAGTAAGCATGCTTCATTTTGGAGCATTATTTTCTGTGATTAATGCTGGTTGATACTGTACAAAAACACTAGAGGGCACCGATAGTTCAGTTACAAATAAATCTTCATAAATACAATGCATTTGCTAAGTATCAGCATTCCAATTTGAATCCTTGTTATTATTTTCAGCTTAGTATTATTGTACTTTAGCCAGGCCCAGAACCCTTACTCAATGTGGCCCATTCTCTGCTTACAACTGTTGCACGGGAGTTTTCTGTGCTGGCACTTCTCTAATTTCTAACGAGATTCAACAAAGAAACATCTAGGCTCGATCATAAGATAGTATTGGAGGGTTTCATCACAAGCATCATAGATAAGATCAAAACTGTAGCTACACACTTGGCCCATGAAAGTACATTCAGAACCAAGCAGAGGAAAGTATTTTATTGCAGTTTAAAGGACACAAAAAATAATTAAATAATTTTGGAGCACCACGACCATCATAATAAATTAATACCAAGCAGACTACCATAATTTCTGAATTGTATTCAGACAATGAGAAATACAGGCAATTAAGAATAGAACTCAGCTTCTTTTGGGAGGCTGGAAAGCTTCCTGATAAACAAATGGCCTTATGTTTTCTCAGTACTACTTTCTTTCAAGACACTTCTAAATGTTTTTCTAAGAATTACAACTCACTCCATAATAATGCTTTTACTGTAATCCAAGAATGAGGTGTGGATATGTTAAAGTTTATTGCAAATATAACTGACCCTATTTATTTAATCAAATTTAGAAACTACCCATCTCACTGTCTAAGTAACTCTGGGTGGATTACAGACAAAAAATATAAAATGACCTAAAAGGGGCAAAATTAAAAACAGAATTAAAAACATAATAAAGATCAACATGTAACAAAGTCTAAGAATCTCTCTTTCTACCTACCTATGCCACAAGAGTTTAAACCCTGTTTCTCCTGTAAGACTCTGATACTCACTCCTTAATTAGACTTTTAGAGATACTCTAAATTGTTTACAAATACCCTATTTGCAGTCACCCCATTTCCCACCATTCCAGTCTTTTACTAAACCTTTTCTTACATTATTCTGGTATTAAATAGGTACTGCATCCCTCTCATTGCCCCACTGTAGCTGATCCACAACCATCCAGACAGTTGCAAATTCCAGTGAAAGAGTCCTCTCCAGATCTTGCTATACCTACTAAGAATGGTTAAATCTATCACCTTTAATTCTTTTGAGTTACTCATTTTTTAAAAACCTTAAATCCATTCTACTTCATTGTGCGTTTTCCCTTAATCTACCTATTTTTATAGATTATACAAATTTATACATTAACCATTTGTAGGTTAACACTTGGTTTATTTTATTTTTTTAAAGGTACAAACTACATAGTAGAATCTGGTAGAAGAATTCAGAACTACACTATTTTGCTTTCATTCATGTATACATTTGAGAAGTATGAGTTCTCCACAAACTCTAAACACAATTATAATTGTTCTCACTGAAAGAGTATAGTGAGTTGTGTACAACTCTTAATGCATCTAGTAGTGTCAGGCACACACTACTTCAGTTCAAAGCACTGAAGAGTTTATTATTACTATATTTACAGAATCTGGTCAATTAACAGTCAAAGCTAAATTGGCACTAAATAGAGGTTAACAGAATTGATGAGGAGTTAGACTCGGATCTCTTGTGGCTGCATAACGATTCCAAACTTACGACACCTTTAACCCCTACCTTCCAGTTCAGCCTGCTCATCTCCTATAAGCAGTCCTATTTCATTGGCAGAGTAACATGGGTTGCTTCATCATTACTACAAAAGAAACTATCAATAGTGAATATTGGAAACTGAATGCATTTTACTACTTAGTTGCTATAATCTCCCAGTTTTAAACAATCTCTTTCTTCCTTTCTTTCTTTTACAATTGTTTCCATGACAGGTCATTATGGAAGCCTGGGAAAAAGGAGTCAACCCTGAAGGAAATTCAACCAATCCTAGTAACTGGGACTTTAGCAATAGTTTCTTCTTTGCTGGGACTGTGGTCACTACTATAGGTAATGTGAGTTATTTTTCTCCCTGGAAATCTTTCTTCTTTAGGTAAAAGTTGAATCATGTGTGACAGATGATACAAAGCAGTTTGCAAATCTGCATCAGAAAAGTTTCAGACTTTGAGATGTAAATTTTAAAAGCCATTATATTCAACTACATTCATTTTTATGTGATTTTTTTCTATGATTGTCTTGCCTACAGAATATACAGTATCAGTTGTGTATTTGTAAAATCTGCTTTTGGGCACTCAGGACACCAGAAAGTGCATGAACCAGCCAAAATTCAGTTTTAAAGTCCCTGTAATTTCAATCATAGAAACAATAAAGACTGCAAGTTTTTGATTTTGGCTGGATCAAAATGATCACAATAGGATGAGATATGAAAGAAGAATAAGCACAATTTTCTTAATAAAATATTATTTTTTTCATATAAATTGAGCCTCGTTAAGAGATTTTTCTTTCTTTCTGTAGGTTATGGGAACTTGGCCCCCAGTACAGTAGCTGGACAGGTCTTCTGTGTATTTTATGCTTTGTTTGGGGTCCCTCTTAATTTGGCATTTCTCAATCGGTTGGGGAAAGGACTCAGCACATACCTGATTGACCTGGACAGATGGGTCCACAAGTCAGGGCGAGCTCAGGTACAATTGCTCATTTATTACCATAACACATTACAGAGGTGATTTTCATGTATTCATAGGACACATGGGAGTATCTTGGACACATGCCAATCCAGGACATCAGAAGACTTTGTCGATTTGAACTTCTGAATAGTGACAGGTTATATCAAGCTATACATTCTTGATAAAAGCTCCAGAAGATACAATCTAAATTGATATAAACTAAAACTAAGAAAAGTACACATAGTCCTCACTTAATAACTGATTGCTTAGCAAGTGTTTAAAGTTACGATGGAGCCCCCAAGAGATACTTACAACCCAATTCTAGAGTTCCAACATCTGAGCGCACATATATAGTCACATGACCATATTTCAGGAGCTTAGCAACCTGCTCACCAATATGGCCAACTGCAGTATTCCACGGTCATGTGGCCATAATTGATGATATTTTTTGCCAGTTTCCAGACCTTTTTGCCAGTTTCCAGACCTTACAGCAAAAGAAATGCCCATAGGAATACATGGATTCAGTTAACAACTGCAACGTTCACTTAACAGCCCTGTATTCACTTAACAATGGTGGTGCTCTCTTAAGGACTGCCACAAAAAAAGGCATAAAATTGGGTCCAGTCACGGGGGTGTCTCAACTTATAGCCATCATGACTTATAACATAAATTCTGGGCTCCAGTATGATCTTAAGGTGAGGATTACCTGTATCAATTGTAGAAATGGAGCCATTACAAAGGGCTAAGTTGCAGCAACCGAGGATACAAGCAAGATCAGGAAGTAACAGAAAACCTAGATGGCCAGAAGGCCAGAGTTTAATACAAAGAAGAATATCATTATCTCAAATTATTTTGAACATCTTCATTCCGGTTTTCCCTATACTTTGCTCTGCAGTGGTGCATAATACTTAGTCTGATAGATGTTTATATGTATAATTTTGAAGGTGTCTAATATAATGATTTTCAGATATTATATATGTGAAATGAACAGAGGATATCCTTCCACATAACTGAAGTAACTGGAACACAAAAAAATTGGCAGGGGGCATTTGAAGATAGCAGTTCAAAAATATGGTAACAATGTGTTTCAATACTCTCCTTGTCAGCCATGATATTAAGAAAGAACTGTGCATTGACTCATCTATCACCTCATCTATGACTCTGGAGATCAACAGAAATCTTACTTATTTTCACTGGCATGGATATGACTTTATAGTTCTCTGAAGCCCGAGAGTAGGCTTAAAAACAAGATTTGCATAGAACTTTGTGGGTTTTCAGGTTCTTAGAAGCAGCCAAATTTTTCATTACTTCAGTTGTTCCAACTTCTCATAAATTGCACAACAACTACCATATCTTAAACGTTGGAGGACTCCAGGTTGGAAAACTCTGTGCTACTTCTTAATACTTTCAAATCTCAATGGGGTATCAGAGATAATCAGGTTATCCTACCTCTTAAGCTAGCAGCCTAGATAAGAGACCATGGCAATTTGGCTAGTTAAATACATGGATACTTCCATGAGCTTTAACTGACTAAAGCCATATAGTTACAAATATGGAAAAGCAGCATTATATTTTTTAAGTTAGTGGACTATGGAGGAGGATAAACAGCTTTAATCAATCCAGTGCCTTGGCGTAATCTGCTGGAGGCCATTTGCAAATAGGACAATGAAGCAAGCAGCTGACAAGCACATCACCAAGAATACTGAGGGCCACTCATTCTGTCCTTTAGCCTTGATATTCATTTCCATGTCATTTCATGGTTCCGAGTATGTAATATGCCTCTGAATTCTTGTTTTTGTGACAAAACGATTGCAATAGAGTACTGGTAGTCTTTGACTTACAACAATTTGTTTAACAATCATTCAAAATTACGAGAGTGCTGAAAAGTCACTTATCATCAATCCTCACACATACAACTGTTGCAACGTCCTTGCAGTCACATGATCAAAAAATCAAAACTTGGCAACCAACATGTATTTATGATAGCTGCAGAGTCCTGTGGTCCTGTGATCACCATGTGCAATCTTCCCAGGGGGCTTGCCACAAGCAAACTCCATGAGAAAGCCAGATTCACTTAACAACCATGGGATTTACTTATTGACCATGGTGAAAAAGGTTGTAAAATCAGGTGCAATTCACTTAACGACTGCATTGCTTAGCAATGGACATTTCAGTCCCAACTGTGATTGTAAGTTGAGGACTATCTGTAATAAATGTGCCCAGATAATCAAACAATTTCTGTTTCATAGCAACGAAATAAAATGTAACAAGGGAGCCTATAAGCTTGAGGATAACCTTTGTCTTTCTCCCCTCACTTATAGAGCTGTGAAAGAATCCCACCATGAATTTATCAGCAGCAAACCTGGACATTCCACTCCCATCAAAAAAGGAATCCCCTCCCCCATATCTCCCTCTGGCAGCCTTTGAAAAATGGTTCTCTGTTGAAAATTGTTTCCAAATATTGATGATTACTTTTACATGAATAAGAGGATGATTTCATGTGTTTTAAAAGGGCTTGCCAGGCAATTTACATGATGAGTTATAGTACATGAATTGGGGCAAGATGCATACCAAAATTCCTTATGTTGCAAGATGTAAACATTTCAAGATTATGATTTTTTTTAATACTTAAGAGAAAGAAATGCCAGATCAGAAAAGTAGCCTAACCCAGATAGGGTTTTTCATAAGTTATACATCTTTGCACTAGAAATCAGGGAACATGGGAGAGGCATAATGAATATCCTGCTAATGATGGTACAACGCTTGGCTGAATTCCTAAGTAGATGAAGACAAAATTGTTACACAACTCTTTGGCCCTCTGCCTTTGACTTAGGGATGTACTTGCCTGGGAGAATAGTCATATATATAGCAATGTCTATTATGCTTTCTGTACATTTCAGCAAGACAAAATTTCATATTACATCATTTTTAAAATGTAGATGATTCATGATATTTGCTTCTATAAAATGCTTTTTAGATTTAAGGACATAATTTAGAGGGAAGGGCAGTTTCCCGTATTTCCTTAAAACTGGATTTTCTTCTATTTTGATTTAGGAGAACAAAATCCCTAGCCATCCAAAATCTTGGTAGGTAGAAATCCTGCATGTTGTTGTTGTTGTTGTTACCTTTCAGAAAGTGAGTTCAGAGGGAAAAGCAGGCAGGGTTCCTGCATATTTAGCATTTGTCCTGAAGAAGAGTTTTCAGTTACTGTACCTTTTTTGGAGAGTGGGATTGAGAATTATTTTCCTCTTTTATGGAAACATATGGAAAGAAGCCATGTTCAAGAAGCTCAGTTTTGTTTCGAGTCACATAGCTAAACAACATACAAATCAGAAATTTCATCCACATTGTCATGAAAACACCATACAGAGTGACTGGTATTGGACTGGTATGCTATTCCTGGTATCCTTCTAGCCATTCAATGCTTTCTGTGCTTTCTGATGAGAGGCTGCCTACTAATCACTCAACCTACTGTCAAGAATCTTTCCAAGCTGTTCCACTGTTTCCCTTGATTCCTAATTTTTGCTTTAAGCTTAATATCTTACGGACATATTTCTTCAACCCTGCATCTTTGAACCAGAGATAGTGCATGTTGGTGTCAATTTCATGTTATGACTTTAAAATTATCTCATTTGTTTTACTGTGTGACGCAAAGAGGCTATGACGTGGGCTGCCTATACAGCTACTGCATTAGGAATCTATGCAGAAAATAGCTATCATCATGTGGACAGAGATGTAGGGCCTCCATCTTCTGTAGAAAAGAAATGAACAGAAATGGGACCATGAACTCATACATGTTAAGGTTTGGGTTAACTTTTCTATACCAAATGTCCTTGTAGCTCTTCAATATATAGAGAAATCTCTATCATTTACAGTATGAAAAGAGAGTTGACATCTATTGATTCCCTCCTTGAAAACTATTTTCCCTCACTTTCGGTCTGTAAATTTAAAGGTTTGCAAATTCCACTAATTTATATAGAATCCTTCAGAGGTGGCTTTTTAATTCAATAAGGTTGGTTCCCACACCTTTAAAATATTTCTAAGTCTACTCTTCCTCAAACGAATATATCACCAATGTCAGAAATGTAACTGAATATATCCAATTGTGGCTTCTCTTTGACATGACTAAGCATCATGTCAAGGACAGCCAAGCAAATCTCCATTGTGATTCGGGGCTTTCATGTAGATGAATGTAATATTTTGTTACACTTATTTCTATTCTTTGATAACTAAATAGAAAAAAATACTGCATTCTGAAGTGATAATAGGCATGCCAATATTTTAAAATAACTATACAGGCCAGGTGTGAGCATATCTCAGTGAATTTCACTCCTAGAACTCAGCTACCCACCATTTGGGGACTATTGAAAATAGCCTTCATGTTTGCAACCACACTTTAGATGGAAGTATAGGACTATTGAACAACCATTTCATCCTTATGTTTCTCAGGTGGTGCAGACATTAACCATGGTATTATTTCTGATGGCTGGGACTTTACTCTTCCTGGTTTTTCCACCAATGATCTTCAGTTATGTTGAAGGCTGGAGTTACGGAGAAGGCTTCTACTTTACCTTTATCACCCTCAGCACCATTGGATTTGGAGATTATGTAGTAGGTAATAATAATAATAGTTAATAAGTTGTTAAGTGCTGTAAGTAAGAGAGCACCCCCCAGGCCATCACATCAGCACTGATTAGAAAGAATTCTAGAGAAACCTGTGACACTTATAACAACATGGTCATGGCATGTAAATTGTATTTACCATGTACTTTTTTGTTCAGTCATTCAATCGCTCCATTAGGAGTCAAGAATACAGGTTCTTACTTTTTTAAGAGAGACGGATTAAAAGAGAAATCAGCAAACATGGCACATATCTCTGCATGTAAAAAAAAAATCAAACACATTTTAAAATTGCCCAAAATTCAGAAGTAACACACTTTATTTTGGCAAACGTAACTCTGATATATCACTTTACAATGCCTTGGTAAGGCCACACTTGGAATACTGCATCCAGTTTTGGTCACCATGATGTAAAAAAGATGTTGAGACTCTAGAAAGAGTACAGAGAAGAGCAACAAAGATGATTAGGGGACTGGAGGCTAAAACATATAAGGAACGGTTGCTGGAATTGGGTATGTCTAGTTTAATGAAGAGAAGGATGAGGGGGGACATGATAGCAGTGTTCCAATATCTTAGGGGCTGCCACAAAGAAGAGGGAGTCAAGCTATTTTCCAAAGCACCTGAAGGCAGGACAAGAAGCAACGGATGGAAATTAATCAAGGAGAGAAGCAACCTAGAACTAAGGAGAAACTTCCTGACAGTTAGAACAATTAACCAGTGGAACAACCTACCTCTAGAAGTGGTGAATGCTCCAACACTGGAAGTTTTTAAGAAGAGACTGGACAGCCATTTGTCCGAAATGGTATAGGGTTTCCTGCCTGAGCAGGGGGTTGGACTTGATGACCTCCAAGGTCCCTTCCAACTTTTTTATTATTATTATTATTATTATTATTGTTATTGTTATTGTTATTGTTATTGTTATTATATTATTATTATTATTATCTTGTGAGTTCTCATGCAAGGAAACCAAGTTCTCATGAGAGTTTAGCTTTTAAAAAACTTACTTTTCTTTAAATGGGAAGTTCCCCATAGTGGCTGCCATATTTTCTACAAAACGTCACTGACAGGCTAGAATTGAAAATAATTTATTATTATTAATAGGTTATTATTAATCTACATAGTGAGAGAGTTGTGCTAAACACCGTGCTCCAAACATGCCATATACACAAAAGTGCTTTAATGTGGACAAAGTGTTTTTAAAAGGACCAGACTCAGTTGCTGACTACAGCTGAATAAGAAATGAAAATGCTACTGACAGACATTTGTGGTTTCTTTGCTTTCTCTCTATAAATGCAGACAAAACTATTCAGAATTATATTTATTTTGGAGGAAAAGGAATCTATTTTCTATGCCAGATGGATTTCCTGCAGTAAATCAAGCTGCAACTCATTGGGCAGCATCAATTTTACATTCATTTTCACCTGAAATTTGACATTGCAATTCTCACTGACGTAAAAACAATCACTCACAAATTACATGTTATAGACACAAATAAGGGTTTTTTATATATTGTGCATTTCCTCTTTTTTCCCTGAGTCATACTTCCTGCATTTCTGGTTTGCATGATGTGAAACTATTCTATAGACAAATGTTCTTCTCCAGCAATCATTTCAAGGATGAGACTGAGATGCTATGCAACCCCATACTAGTCTCTTCTTTCTTCGGCTCTTATGGGAGAGAGAAAATTCAATGGCAGCCCTTGTGCAGAAGACATTTTATGACCTTCCATTGACAGAAGCAGAGGGCAGGGGAGTGCAGAGTAGTACGCTATAGTTTTGGACTGGAGAACTCCAGATTCTTGTTAAAAATTTGCAGCTCACCAGGTCACTCCAACTAATCTTACAGGGATGTTAAAAGAATGAAATCCAGGGAAACCCTCATGTACACTACTTTTATCTCAGAAAAAAAGTTGGAAGCAAATGCACTGAATACATTTTAATTCTGTCCAAGATACTGAAACATTTCTGCCAGTTGGATGAGGCAGTGCTAGGCTGGATGTAGTGGACTGAAGGGAGGCAGCTTCTGATGCTGAGGTCATTAGAATAAGAAGGTCCTAGGACAATAAAGTGCTATGTAGAAGGAAAGTTCCATGTGGATTGAAGCATGTGGATTGATTGCAATATTTAAGAGGTTAAGTGATAGCCTGATAAAATTGATAGAGGTTGCAAATCAAGATGCACATAGGAAGCATCTTGCATTTTTGAAAAACAAAACAGCTCTCTTAAAACAAGGGAGGGAACTACACAGGCAATCCACTAAATTTGTTCTGTCTATATGTGCAAAAGTAAAATAGCGGTAAGAGGAATTTTAAATAACTGGAACCTATACTTCTTTAAAGCAGCAATGTATTTTTCAGGCTTCCATGCAAAGATGAAATAAGACTCAGCTGCTTTAATGCAATGACTCATTAAAACAGCACTCTTTGATATGAATCATTTAAGGAACTGTTCTTTTTGGAGGTTCATGCAGAAGTCTGAAAAAATATGGTCTTGCTCTGGAGAGGAGCTGCACTCACTTCCATGTATGTTCTAAAGCAATTCCATTTCTGAAATATGCTTGTATATGTGTGCACTGTATTCAGCTTATTAGAATTCTTTTCAGGTATTCAGCTAGGATAAACTAAGTTTCCCTCTCCTTTTTGTTTTCATAGGCACTGATCCTAGCAAGCACTATATTTCAGTGTACCGAAGCTTGGCAGCAATTTGGATTGTCTTTGGTTTAGCCTGGCTTGCTCTGATATTCAACTTGGGAGCAGATGTAATGGAGAAATTCCTACAATTTAATAAGCAAAAACCAGATCCAGGGACAACAGAAGTGACTGTTTCCAAAAGAGAAGATAATCCTGATCAACCCAGGATCCATATTCCCAACTGAGTGTCTCTCATGGATAGGCAGCTTAGAAGAACTTATGTGTGCATTCAAAGTCTGTGGATATGATATACTGCTTTCCACCCATAATGACTGACCAATTTCATAAAAGATAGAGGGATTTTTCCCCAAGCAGTAGTAAAAGCTTTGTGTGCAAAAAGCAGCTGAATGAAAAGGAAGGGAAAATTCACTGAGAGCATAATTACTACACTTTCCATTCAGCCAATTATCTCCATTCAGCTAATTATTAGAACAGGCCTATCAGATGGCTTGTGGGCACTGGGTTCCAAAATAACTTTTTAAAATTTTACTGGAAGTGATCAAGGTTTTTTTTTCTTCCAAGAGAACCCCGTCATTTATCTCCACTTCCCAATTTCCCTTAAGCAAGTAGTGAAATCTGTTAAACAGGTTTTCTGGCAGAAAAATGCACATATTTTACTAGTTGCATCTGTGAAGGAAATTTCAAATAAGGCATAGTTGCAAACTAATGGATCTCAGTGACAAGAGTTTTTCTTCTCCTATCCTTCTTCTATTATTAGGCCATAAAAAGCCAAAGGAAAAACAAACCCTGAACTTATTTTCCTCAGTATCTTCACTCTAAGGTTAGCAGACTCTGGTTAGTCCTTTTTCCAAGGAACTTTGAATATTCTCAATATTTTCTCCTTGAATATGTCCCAAGGCAGATATTAAAATTCTCAAAGTTCAGAATACCAAGTTCAAAAAAGGTTTGGTGCTTACTCTGGAGGAGAAGGAATATAATGCAATACACACAACTGGAGATTTTCAATTAAATATTCAAATTGTTATACTAGTACCTGAAATAATTGGAGGAAAACTAGAACTACTATTTATATACTTCATCCAGGTCTGGGGCCCAGGCATTTTGCTGCTTAAAACAAGTAGGTGCTCCTCTCTGTTCCATGTACTGATGCTATCTGTACTAGCAACTGAAGGTAGAAAAATATTCTCTACCATATCAAAAAGAACAGGTTGTGTGAGAGAGCTCCATCCAGTATCACCAACCAGAAACAGAGATTAATAGTCGAGAGAGAGAGAAGAACCATCTGGATACTTTGCAGAGTAGTACTTGCATTTTTGAACTGCATCATTAAGCTTCATAGGATGATGCCATGGCTGCAAGTGTACATTGCTGAGTAGGAAAGAAAGAAAAAAGCCTGAAGAATGAGACTGCCTTGATAGATTTCCTAGATGGATTGAGTCAAATTGACAGAATTTCTGCAAGTACAATCCACTGACTCTTTATGAAGAACAAAAACAAATATGCCAAGAGATATGGGAGAGAGATATGGTAAGGTAGAACTTTTTTTCATCTCTTTCCAAGCAAGGAGCTTCAACAAGTGCTGACAAGCAGGATCCAAGAAATTACTGAATACTCCTTGGAAGACCTACTAATTATTACTAGGCAGGTTGAGGCATTTGTCTGTGCCAGGAGTCTTCAAACCTGGCCCTTTTATGACTTGTGGACTTCAGCTCCCAGAATTCCTCAGCCAACATACCTGGCTAAGGAATTCTGGGAGTTGAAGTCCACAAGTCATAAAAGGGCCAGGTTTGAAGAGCCCTGGTCTATGCGATGACCAAGAATTAAGCTCAATTCTTGGATACCTAATCAATACAAAGAGCAGCAACTTAACATCTTTTAAGTAAGGTCAGCATGGCAATTATTCGGTTTACAGAACTTTCCTTAAAAGTCACAACAAAAATAGTCACAAAAGGAGAGATTAAAGTTGTAACTCACTTTTCAAAGGCTCTTTCCTTAAAACTTTTTTGTTTTTAAATCATGTGAGACTGCCCAGGCATGTCCCTGCAATTTTGTGGCAAGGCTTTTTTCAGAAGTGATTTGCTGTTGCCTCTTTCCTAGGCTGAGAGAAAGTTAGAGAGAAAATAAAAGAGAAAGCCTAGAAAGGTACCAGTTGGTTTTGTGTCTAAGGCGGGAATAGAAATCATGGTTTCTTGACCATTGCACCAAATTGGCTCTTCCTTAAAAGTAATGGCTGTCAATTTTGCCTATTAAAACAGGGCAATGCTGAACTTCTGGAGCTTTAGCTAAGCCACAGTCAACCTGTGACATTTCAGCTGATCTACAGACAAGAGTGTTTTGATAATGCTTGTTCTAACTCTATTTCAAAATTAGCAAGTTGGAGCAGTATCTGGCCTTTACAACCTTTATCTTCTGATCTAAATATCTAATCCAGATTAAACAGAAAGGAGTTCCCATGAGGTTCAGATGACCACTTCAATAATAATCACTGATCATCACAGGAGATTTGGGGCCTATAGTTTAAAGATACATTGTCCAAGATGCTTAAGGGGTGTTACAAAGTTTTAACATGGTCATGCATAGCACGATATTCTGAGGATGTATGTGGTGCTGAAAACTATGTGCAAAATGTAATTTTTTACATGGTAGAAGGGAAAATTATTTAGTATGTATTAAATGCCTGGAGAGTGCACTTGATTTTGTGCTTTGCCTTGGTGGGACTTGGTTCACAATTTGGGGAGGGCTGAGATTTGTCAGTGGGTTATTGGGGGTTTCCCACTTCTGATTTACTGTAAACTTAATTAAATGTTAATATAAATTGTATTTATTTATTTTTTGTGTATGTAGGGGGCAGAGAATGTAGCCCACAGCATATTATTCAAACTACAGCAGCCCTTAGCTTGAAAAAAAAATCTGTACTTCTCCTTTAAACTACATTATGAAGTTCAAGGCATTAATTTGTAGCTGTTATTTCTATAAGAAGGTACTTTTGGGTTCAATATGAAGTTGTGTTACTGCATCTGATCTATTTTTGATCCAACATTTTATGGCTTGTCATCAGTCATTTTGTATACCAGATTCCTTTAAGAAAGTAAGAAGTGCTTTGCCAACAATAGCTAATTGGATCCAGGTTTGTCACATTTTGGCTAACCAGGTACATTCTGAATGGGAGGGGGTAGAACCCCCTTTGGCTGTCTCTCCCTAGAAACTGGTATAATATCAATATGCTCAATCCCATATGAAGATATTTTATTTTGATACAGGAGATAATATAACACAAGATCAGAAGCCATTGAAATAGTCATTGCCTTTCACCAACTGTAGAAATCCATCACCACATTTTCATTCAGCTAGACTATAATATTTTAGAGTTGCTGAATATTATACATGGTCTAACACCACATGGAATATTCTTCTCAAAATATGTATTATTGGTATATAGAGGAATAATGTCTTCTTTGAAAGATATATTCCTTATCTTTAAGATAGCTTATCACAAGCTTTGAACTCACTGAGTTTTTCTCTTAGTTATGTAAGTCAACTGGATGTTATATATGGTAATAATCTTGTTGATTTTTCTTTTGTGGAATCTTTACTTTAAATATTGTCATCAGGGCTACTTAACAAAGTATGTGGAAAACAAGTCACCCTCACTCATTCTGTTTTACTTGTCTTCTTTTGCAGTATAAACAACAAAACTGACTTTATGCAATTTGAGACTGGAGAGCTACGTAACTAATTCTGCAATAGTTCATAATAGTGTAATTGCTGGAATTTAATATTTGCCATTACCTCTTTGAATACTAGCTAATATCAGTAAAAGGGGATGGAGTTTCTATGTTAATATCCTGTAAACTGTGAAGACCCCATATAGCAGGGGTATCAAACTTGCAACGTCAAGTGACATGTCGCAACATATCATGACTTTTTTCCCATTGTCGGCAATGGGGTGGGTGCGGTTTCGCAATGACGTATCTGGCCCATGGGCCGGCAGTTTGGTACCCCTGCCATATAGCAGTCTTCATGGAAAGCTCAGGGCAATTGTCTGGTTTACACATCCTGCCAATTTGCTTTAAATTTAGTGCTATCTGTGAAGTACTAATTATAGCTTAATGTAACATATGACCCATGCCACAATAGTTTCCTCAAATATGATTTAAAAAAAACAAAAAACCTTGGGCTTAGCAAAATGTATGACTAAAACCAGCATTACACAAGTTCACTTTGTAATATATACAAGATATATATATCTTGTGAAGCTACATTATTAGCTGTCCAGGGCTGCATGTGGCCCATTGGCCACAAGTTGAACATGCCTGTTCTAAACAAACCATTTTGGTTGAATCTGCATAATCTATTTAACCACAAACCTATATGTCTTTTAGCCTAGAATGTTATAAAAGCTCAGATATCAATGGTAATTAGTACACAAATTCATCTCCAAACTTTTAAGAGTCCTCTAAGCTGCAAGAATCTGAATAACTTTTAGAAGAGATATATATGCAATGGTGCATTTGGTTTCACTTAGTGTTGACTAGACTTTTGCAATCCAGACATGCTCTCTCCTCACTAGCTTAAGGCTGTGTTAACACAAAACTAATCTCTCTGTGTATAGGCGGTGCATCTTAGAGGCAGTATTAACTCCTGTTGACTGCCTAGACAAGCTCCTGAAGTTTTCTTAGCATAATTTTTAAAAGTGGCTTGCCATTGCTTCTTCCCAGGGCTGAGAGTGTGTGTCTGAAATGGCATAGGATTTCCTGCCTGAGCAAGGGGTTGGACTAGAAGACCTCAAAGATCCCTTCCAACTCTATTATTGTTATTGTTGTTATTGGCTGGTCTAAGGTTACCAAACTAGCTTTGTGCCCAAGGTGGGACTAGAACTCCCAGTCTCCTGGTTTCTGGGCTAGGGCTGTGACCACTACTCCAAACTGACTCGCATCCCCATTTCAATCCAAGATAAACCTAACTAAATGCTAAATTAAGCCCAAGTCAGCGCCTCCTCCGGACACAACTGCTGCGTTCTTTACGGGACTGAGCCCTGCCAGCCCTTTGGCTTAGCAGTTCAAGCCCAAATGGCACATTCAGCACAGGTGGCTGACTTCAGTTTTACTTACTGAAACGTCCCGGGCACAAGAACACGCATTCTCTCCGCGTACTACACCCGAGACTCAAAAGGAAACCTCGAGTTAGCCGCTCAAACTGACCGGCTCGCTGCATTGGGGAAAAGCATTGGGGATGCCTGTGCTTTAGCCCCGCCCAGGGAGAGGAATCCGGGCGGAGAAGCGCCGCTGCTCGGGTCCTTCAGAAGGAGGCCGCAGCCTCGGCCCGCAGGCAGAACTTCTACCCCGGCTGCGCCTCTTCCCCACTCCTTCCCTGGCATTTTTTGCCCCGCCGCCGACTAGAGGCTGCTGTAGTATGGCGTCTCCGGAGGCTTGCCCGACGGAGCGGCGCTGCGGGTTTCCCTCCACGTCGCTGTTGCTGCTCCTCTACCTGAGCTACCTGCTGCTGGGCAGCGCCGCGTTTTGGGCGCTCGAGTCGCCCCAGGAACGCGACACGACGGAGCAGCTCCTGCAGGAAAAGTGGGAGCTCCTGGTGAACTTTACTTGCCTGGAACGGAAGGCTCTGGAGCGGCTGGCGGAGGTACGGGCGAGATGAGGTGGCGGGGAGGTTTGGGGCGGGCGGGGAGGGTTAAGGAGATGAGGAGTCCGGGGCAGTTTAATTTCAAAGGCGCTCCACGTGCAGCTGGAGACAGCCTTTTCCTTCACGTGTTCCGATTTTATCTGTTCTGGCCCTGAAATCAGGCTGGGGATCCGCTCCTGAAGCCCTTTGGTGGAAAAGAAAGCATCTTGGGAGAACTGGTTTGTCTAATGTGATCCTATAAATGTTCTTTCTTTCTGATAGATTAGAGCCGTTAGGGAAGAAACTGAAGCCCCCGGGTCTAGAGCCTTTGTCAGAGTACAGTGGGAGATGGGAGATCCTTTTCGGAGCACGATAGATCTTTTTCTTTCTTTCTGAGAAGCTGTCAGATGTTCCTATCCAGTAGCTTTTGTTTGCCAATGCACTGACCTACAAAGGATCCAGCCAAATTTCAGCCCAATGCGTTGTGCAAACCCATCCTGTGTGTGATTATAATGGAACGTGTTAGGAGAACCCAGGCAACTCAGGTATGCGAACAAACCATAGTTCAGTTAGTAAGCACATCCCAGAAGCGTTACCTTTGTATCGGTTTTATCAGGCACTTGAAGGAAGTAAGCAGAGCTAGAAATTTCTTTCACTTCTTTAAAAGTGGAGTCTGTACTTTGCCCTAATACTTGGAATGGAAAGGTTTTGCAGGACTGTTTCCTTTATTTAACGTTTCCTTAATTGTAAGTCTTAATCTGTTTTACAAGTTGAGTATGAGATAGATGGAAATACCAGCAAATTCAATGGAGTTTAGACTGTGGTGACTATGCACAGCATTGAAGTTACACCCCATATATTTTGTAATGAGATTTTATGAGTAGCTGGCTGGCTGGTTGGTGTGGATTTCTGTGTTTCACTAGGATTTAACAAGAATTAAAAATTATTATAGTAAAAAAAGGAAATCTATGAAGTAGATGAGGTTACTAGACTACTAGGAGGTGGGAGAAAATGTAAGACATCCTCCAGATTAAAAAGAGAGAGAGAAAGAAGAAAAAGGAAACTAAATTATTGCAAATAGTTTTATTTATTCATTTGTTTTTATTTATCAGATTTCAAGAGCACCTGATTCCTTGACAATTCTTTGCAGCTTACAAATAAAAAGACAGTACATTTTTAAAAAGAATACAATTGACTAGAGGAACAAGATGTCAACTATAAACCAATTATAATTAAAGGGGGCTCCCTGGAAGAACAACTAAGTCTTTAAAATTTTTCTAAACAACAAAAGGGCATACAAATCTCTGTAAAGCCAGCTCTAGCTAAGGCTGAGTGGGCACTGGCTAAGGACACTAAATTTTAAGGAGTGCCAACACTGAATAAGAAAAAAAAGTGAAAAACAATGAAAGTGAAAAACAGTAGTGGAGTACTTTCCAAGTGAGCGTACTCAAGAGGTAAATCCTCGACTTACGACCACAGTTTAGCTCAAAATTTCTGTTGCCAAGTGAGACACTTGTTAAGTGAATTTTGCCCCATTTTACAACCTTTCTTGCCATTGTTGTTAAGTGAATCACAGCAATTATTATGTTAGTAACACAGTTGTTAAGTGAATCTGGCTTCCCCACTGACTTTGTCAGAAGATTGAAGACCCTGGGCAGCCATCATAAATATGAGCCAGTTGCCAAGCGCCTGAATTTTAATCATGTGACCATGGGGATACTGCAGCAGTTGTGTGAAAAACAGTCATAAGGCACTTTTTTCAGTGCCGTAACCTCAAATGGTCCCTAAATGAATTTTTGTAAGTTGAGGACTACCTGTATAATTTTGTAGTGTAAATAGGTTAAAGTGTTCAAGCAAAGAAAGAAGACTTGTCTGTGGCTGAAAATCATAAGTGTAAAGCTCAAAAATTAATAAAACAAGAGGCTTCCATTTTGAAATTCCTGACAGAGGATGAGCCAAAGCATAGGGATACCAGAATATGATTTTGGTTAGATGCCAAAATATCTAGAGCCACTCCTGAAGGGGAAAGGGCAGTTACTGCAAAAAAAATTAAGAGTTCCTGCAACGTAGTTTAATCAATGGGACCTAGATTGTGCTTTCCTTGGTTGATGATACTAGAAAGTGGATCCAACTGAAGATAAGTGATTCTTCAGAAATCTAGGTCCCTATGCCATGAAAGCCTTTAAAGGTGATTACCAGCATTTTGAATTGCATCCAACCAATACAAAGCAGCAGGGTTGCAGGCACATAACAGTGTTTCTGCCACAGTGCTCTCACCACTGCCTGGTCTGCCACATTCTGGACCTGCTGCAGCTTCCAAGGCAGGTGACTAGGCATGAGTAACTGTCTGAAGGGCCTCCTGGTCCAGGAAGGGTGCAATTGGCTAAATGCCATTGTGCAATGAGTGACATCTGCTCTTCAAGTAAGATATGAGAGTCCAAGAATACCTTAGCTTACACAAAGGTATCAAATGAGAGTCAGTGATGGAGTATCCTTAGATC
Source organism: Azemiops feae (assembly GCA_023970755.1). Classification (NCBI taxonomy): domain Eukaryota; kingdom Metazoa; phylum Chordata; class Lepidosauria; order Squamata; family Viperidae; genus Azemiops; species Azemiops feae. The sequence continues at coordinate 2,974,181 of JALGBA010004091.1, forward strand.
CAAGGAGGCCAAATAGATATAACTACGATCTTATCAGGACTGAATCCAAGGATGTCTTCTTGAGGAAGGAGCATACTACACCCTCCTTCAAGACTGAGGAGACCACTGCATCAAAACCCATTGCATGGACCCAACCATAGGTCATAGGGACTGGATATAGCAAACAGGGTCCAAACCTATAGATTGGAGAACTCTGGCCTACAGATATTTTGGACCACAATTCTCACCTTCCCATGACTCTGGCTGTACAGCTTGGAGCCATCACATTTGCCTACACTGCCCTTACTGCTATTTCTTCTACTATTAACTAACTAAAATAGTGTGCCACTCTCTGTGATAATATAATTAACTAAACCAGATGCTCATTGTTACCCAGGCTAATTGGATTGTGTGCGAACACAATCTATCATTTGAATGTTAAAGATGAGAAATCTTCTCTGAAAAGGATTATAGGATTGAGTGATTTTTTTAAAAAAAAAACCAAGAAATTATTGATGAAAGATATATACCTGAAACTTAACAGGGAATAACTCTAGTTTGTAGAGGTCAGCATTGGGCTGAGGGTACATTGTTCAATTTTACATTGGCTTACTTTATAGCACTGCATAAAGTTTTAGTTTACTTATTTGATTTGAAGCCATTTTTCCTGAATCATCGAACTGTGTCAAATTGGATGCCTCTGGATTTATTTGATGTCTTTTTATCAAATTGATCTGGAAAATTGAATCAATTTGATTTTCTGAATCATCAAATCAGAACGGCATAAATCCACATATTTCTTCTCCAGTATTTTTAATCCTTTTTAATGTTGTTGTATAGGCCACAGTGACTGGGCTCCCATTAAGCCATAAACAAATCATAACAGATCTTGTTACACAATGTGCAATGGCTATGCAAATACCTAAACCTCACTTTTTGTTCATGCCTCCAGTTCTATTTGTGTAATATGGAAACAGTCATTAGAGGCTAATCTGACGTGGGATTATGGGAATGTTTAGTCCTTTAGCTCTCTGAGATTGGTTGTTTGCTTGCAGATGTTTCATTACCCAACTAGGTAACCTCATCAGTGCTATAGAGCAGGGCTTTTCAACCAGTGGTACACGTACCACCTGTGGTACTTTGGCACCTGGCAGGTGATACGCAACCGTCCTAGACAAGTGTAATGGGGGAGGGGAATGAGCTGAAGCGGTGGCAGTACCACACAAGCCTGAGGGAGAGACAGCTGGAGCTGCAGGGCTGTCGGGGCTCAGCAGAAGCCCAGGATCGGTGTGCCTTTTGGCAGGGCTATGGGGCGAGACAGAAGCCCCAGGGTCAGTGCTTCCAGCGCACCTGGAAGAGAAAAGGAGGAGGGGGGACAGAGAGGAGAGGCTATAAAAGGAGAAGGTTTTGGCAGGAGAGGAAGAGGAAAAAAAAGACAATGGGGGAAAGAGAAGGGGACTGCAAAAGAGAGACGGAGAAGCGCAGCCTTGAGAGGAATCAGCTGGAGGTGCATGGAAGAGAAGAGGGGGGAGAGAAGAGGATATAAAAGAAGAAGAGAATAGAGGATATAAAAGAAGGGAAGAGAAGAGAGGATATAAGAAGATATAAAAGAAGGGCAGAAAGAAGAGAGGATATAAAAGGGGCAGGAGAGAAGAGAGGATATAAAAGAAGGGCGGGAGAGAAGAGGATATAAAAGAAGGGAAAAGAAGAGGATATAAAGGAGAGAGAAGGATATAAAAGGGGGAGAGAAGAGGATATAGAAGGGAAGAGGAGGATATAAAAGAAGGGAAGAGAAGAGGATATAAAAGAGGGAAGAGAAGAGAGATATAAAAGAAGGGCAAGAGAGGAGAGGATGTAAAAGAAGGGCAGGAGAGAAGAGGATATAAAAGAAGGGCGGGAGAGAAGAGAGGATATAAAAGGGGGGAGAGAAGAAAGGATATAAAAGGAGGAATGAATCTGGTTTCTCCACTGACTTTGTCAGAAGCTTGCAAAAGGGGATCACATGATCCTGGGACACTGTGACCATCATAAATATGAATCGGTTGCCAAGCATCCAAATGTAGATTGACCCTGGGGATGCTGCAATGGTCATAAGTGTCAAAAATGGTCATGTCATTTTTTTCAGTGCCGTTGTAACTTTGAACAGTCACTAAGCGAACTGTTGTAAGTTGAGGACTACCTGCACTTTATCACTTTTTTCCCTTTTTTTGGTCATCAAGTTTTTGACACCTTACTAGCTGACTGGTGGTACTCAAATATATTGCCATATCCTAAAAGTGGTACAATCTGTGAAAAGGTTGAAAAGCCAGCGTGGCTTTGTTTTTGTATACATTAGCTTACTTTGCTGGTGTTGGTGGGGATATGGTTTTCTCCTTGATAGTTCCTTGATTTTTGTTTTCTGCTTGATTGTCTGGGGTTAATTCCAGCTTATCTGGATGTAGGTTGTTGAAGAGGATGGGTTCTGATCTTTTTGTTTCCTTCTTAGTTTTTTTATTGTCTCTTTTGAATAATGTATAAAAGCCATGAATAGACATTGAGATAAACCATATTTATACAGTATTCAAATGAAATTTTCTCAGTGTTACTATATGACTTTGAGGCTACTATAAATACTTTATTAAGAGACTAAAGATATTTTCAGGTAACCTTGATCGTTGGATTTCCCAAGTTTGTTATTATCAGTGTAGGAGAGATATTGAGGTACAATCTCTGTGATAAGAAGCAATTAACATTTATGGCCTTTTCTCTATGTTCTTAAACATAAATTTAAGATTAATATTTATCTTATACAAGGTAATGTTTTGATGTTTTCTGTTTTTATAAGGTTAAGAAATCGGAATTTCACTTACAAAAGGCAAAGGCCATTTGCCTTCAAAACAATAGCATTCCTGACTCACCTGATCCTCAACTTTAGTTTTTTTCTTTAAAAGAAAAGCTTTGATTCAAATGTTACTTACAGCATGCCATTGTAATCTCGGGGGGGGGGGGGAAATCTTGCTTAGTCCAATGAGTTTATTCCTAGCCAAGTATATTTGGGATTTCATCCTTAGACAAGCCATCTTTGGCCTTATGTTTGCCTTCATACCAGTGTAATTGGTCTCTCCACACATCATCCTTAGTGAACCGTGCAAACCAGCGTCTGCATTTCCTGCATCGGATGAGGAGAGCACATCTCTCTCCTTCTGTTCTGGCACGATTGAGAGCATTTTAACAAACTGCATCATTGTCTGGTTTGGTGGCAGCAGTGCCTCAGATAGAAGATAAGGACAGAGATTGGTAAGGACAGCCGAGAAGATCATAGGAAGCTCACTCCCTGGTATTCAGGATGCTGCTTATAAGCGCTGTGTGCTTAGAGCTCAAAGCATTGTTAGAGACCCCACACACCCACTTTACGGTCTGTTTCGGTTGCTCTCCTCTGGGAGGAGGTTTCCAAGCATTTCTAGCAGGACTACCCGATTCTATAATAGTTTTGTTCCCTATGCCATCCATCTGGTAAATTTGCAAGATTCGTTTTTCTCACCATGCACATGTATACATACTCCGAACTAGACTGTGTTGCTTCTCTGTGTCATATAATATATGTGGGTATATGCATAATTCTATTATTTATTTATTTATTTATTTATTTATTTATTTAGTCATATTTATGTAGAGTATATTGGAGGTGGTGACTCTTTGAGAGCTGTATGCAACAAAATTTCATTTTAATGTATGCCGATTAGTGTACATTCAAAGTGACAATAAAGATTTCTATTCTATTCTATTCTATTCTATTCTATTCTATTCTATTCTATTCTATTCTATTCTATTCTATTCTATTCTATTCTTCCATTCCATTCCATATGAAAAGGGATTATGATTACACTGCATATGTTAGCTAGGCTTCCTATGTGTTGCTATGTGCAGGTTCTGCTCTGTATTTCATATTCAGTTGAATGTAATTAAAAGTTCCATTTTACATATTATTCCTAATAAGATTTATGGCAGAAGGATTATTTTATTTATTTATCAATTTTAGATAGTGTCCCCATCTCACTATGCAAGGGACTGGGCGATTTACAGATATAAACGATAAGTTCTAGTCTGCCTTAGGCATGAACGCCAGCTGGGTGACTTTGGGCCATCAGTCTCTCTCAGCCTAACCCACCTCACAGGCCTGTTGTGGGGAAAATAGGAGGGAGAAGGAGTATTGTGTGTGTTTGTCACCTTGAGTTATTTATAAAAATAATGAGGGATATAAATAAATAAATAAATAAATAGATAGATAGATAGATAGATAGATAGATAGATAGATAGATAGATAGATAGATAGATAGATAGATAGATAGATAGATAGATAGATAGATAGATAGGGCTAAAATACTAACTTGGCAAAACATGGTCACATACAGGAATGAAACAGCTCTAACTTGAAGGAGATTTTGTGAGTTTTTTATATTAAGTAGCCAGAGGTTCCAGAGCACAAGTCATTCATAGTTATCACTACAGAGACTGGAAAGAGATAGAAGCATTCAATTGCAGTGTATTTAAGGCTAACCTGGAAAAATGGCATGTAAGTAATTCATGAAAGTGTTCATTTCAGGTTTCCATGTACCTGATTGTTTTAGACATCTTCACATATGTTTATGTTTGAAAAGTGGTGATAAATTGGTAGGTAATTTAGAGATCATCTACTCTACCCTCTGCTTGGTACAGGATCTACTGCAGGTAGACCATCCTGCCACTGTGAGATGATCTGTATCAAAGGAGAACTCACTATTTCATGTGGTCCCAAGTGTATCTCCTGGATGGAAACTGATCAGGATGGAAGCTAATTAAGGACAGAAGCTATCTAGAACTAAGGAGAAATCTCCTGACAGTTAGAACAATTCATCAGTGGAACAACCTGCCTCCAGAAGTTATGAATGCTCCAAAACTGGAAGTTTTTAAGAAGAGACTGGACAGCCATTTGTCTGAAATGGTACAGGGTTTCCTGCCTGAGCAGGGGGTTGGATTAGAAGACCTCCAAGTCTCTTCCAACTCTGTTATTCTGTTATTCCTCTTTCAAATTTTTGCAACTTAGTTTTTCTCAAATTAGTCTCTTTGTTAGTCTGATCCACTATCCACTGTACCTTGATATAGAATCAGATCAGAAATTCTTATTTGTGTTGTTCCTAAATATTGTCAGCATTACTGTAAAACTACTGAAACTCTTTCATATCATTCATGCTGTTAGTCTAATGTCTGTGGTGGCCATCCTGTGTGACTATTTAGATAGAAAGGGCTGGAATTCATTCCACAAGCCACTAATGGAAATCGGGGACAATTGAATCAATATCTATAGGAAATTCTAACAAAATCACAACTGGTATTACAGATTGTACTGTAGAACAGTGCTTTTCAACCCGTGGTATGCATACCACTGGTGGTACTTTGGCACCTGGCAAGTGGTACGCGTACAATGGGTTGAAAAGCACTGTAAAACAAAAGTGTAAAAAAAAGTGTAAAAGTAGCAGGGTGGTGGTGGATGAGCTGCAGCGGCGGCAGTGCTGCCCAGGGCTGTGGGAAAGTCAGCTGGAGCTGCAGTGTCGCTGGGGCTCTGCTGAGCACCCAGGATCGGTACGCGGCTCCAGCTGATTACCACTTCTGGGAGCAGCGCACAGCCTTGGGGAAAAGAGTCAGCTGGAGCTGCACTGAAGAGAAAAGGAGAAGGAGGGGGGGAGAGGAGAGGATATAAAAGGAGGGGGTTTTGGCAGGAAAGGGAGAGAAAAAAAGATGACGGGGAAAGAGAAGGGGACAGAGAAAGAGAGACGGAGAAGAGGAGAGACTTCTTTGAGACAGCTAGAAGGAGAGAAGGGGATAGAACAGTGCAAAGCTTAATGTCAGAGAAACAGGCACAAGTTTCCCATTAAAAGTGTGGTAAGTGGGTGTACAGATAGTCATCAACCTACAACCACAATTGAGCCCAAAATTTATGTTGCTGAGAAATTTGTTAAATGAGTTTTGTCCCATTTTATGACTTTTCTTGCCACATTTGTTAAGTGAATCACTGCAGTTGTTAAATTAGTAACATGGTTGTTAAGTGAATCTGGTTTCCCCATTGACTTTGCAAAAGGGGAAACATTGCGACCATCATAAATATGAATCAATTCCAAGCATCCAAATGTAAATCACATGACCGTGGGGATGCTGTAACGGTCATAAGTGTGAAAAATGGTCAATAGTCACTAAGCGAAATGTTGTAAGTCGAGGACTACCTGTACTTTATCACTTTTTTCCTTTTTTTTTTTTTTTTTTGGTCATCAAGTTTTTGACACCTTGCTAGGCAACTGGTGGTACTCGAATATTGCCATATCCTAAAAGTGGTACAATCTGTGAAAAGGTTGAAAAGCCCTGCTGTAGAACACCCATTTGCTTCTTAGCAGTTGCGTGTGTCTAAAGTCACGATACTAGTTAACATGTTTGCATTATACCAGCTCTGTCCCAGTCACCAGGGAGTCCAACGGGGAATAATTTAGTGGCTAAATTAGTTCTAGCCTTAATGGAACTGCTTGTTTATTATATTTATATTTCAATGGAACTTAAGAGAGTCTAGTATATTGCTTTCTTACTTTACCCCATTTTTATCCCTGGAGTTAGATTTATGTGACAAGTCTAGCTCTTTGTCTTCCTGTGTTACTGAAGGATAAGTGGATCAAGAAGAAAAAGAAGTCTTATTTTTAGATGTCCTAATGCATTTTTGTGAAATAACCTTTCTTTATCAGGCATGTTTTTATCTTTACAGAGAACATAAATGCAGCATTTAAAACTTAAGTGGCATGAGGGCTGCGTGTCTTTGGAAGAAAATATCTGGTTTCTACCAGCCCATTCATTAATTAAGATGATAGAAGATATCCCTTTCTGAAGACCTTTTGAAGGAGAAGACCATTCTGATCAGGGCCTCATTTCTTAATCTGCTAATTAAGGGGTTTCTCCTTATCTGCACATTGTAATTGCTTTTTAACTCCGATTTCAGCTGTTCATTCTTTGTTTTTATCTTTTATTTTCTGTATATGCTGTTTCTCTGAGGGATGGGCAATAAGGAATACTTTAAAATAAAGTCCATTCTCTTAAGAGTTAGTTGTCCTTCAGAGTTATAATTTCTTATATTCATTATTACAAAATTATATAGCAGGAATTCTGCTAAATCTTTAAAGGGGGATGATGAGTAGAAGATATTAAATTCCCGTCAAGCCAGCTAAGCATAGAATATGAACGAATTTACAAAGGAAACATACATGTCTTGATTCAGAATGAAGTTTGCACTCAGTGGAACTCATTCCAGGAAAGTATGACTAGAACTGCAACTTTGGGCTACCTTGTGGACAGAAATCCTCATCCATGTCTTTTGTTTTTTAAATCTTTTTTGCAGAATATCATCCAAGCCTACAAGAGTGGACTTTACCTTAAAGGAAATACCAGTCTGGGCAGATGGGACTTTGTTGGCTCCTTCTTTTTCTCTGTTTCTACAGTAACAACCATTGGTAGGAGTTATGGAATACTAGTTTGGAGAAAATGATGTGAAATAATTATAGCACAAATCTAAGCCTGTTCATCCCATTTCATAGCAGAGAAAGGTACAACTGAAGAAGAAAAGTTGGGGAGTGTCTTAGAATATTCCTATAATCTTTCTCTTGCTGCTTTGTTTTGTATTTGATGGAAAATTTAGTAAAATGCATGATAATTCACAAATCCACAAATAATCTCTCCTCAGAATGAAGTCTAAAACATCTTTGCTTTAAGTTGCACATTTAGCCATCCAGCAGAGTGATCCACATAGTACCAGCAGGGGGCAGTAAATATTTCACTCAATTTCGGAGTATTACAAACCCAGGGATAAGGAACATACACTGAATCATACCAAAATCTGTTTGAATCCAGTTCTTTTTTGTAATAAATTTTAAGGAAAGTAACATGCTAAAAGACCTTGGCCATGAGAGTTTATGATCCAAGCCCACAGGGAGTGGTCTAAATAGAGCAAAATGTGCTGCTCACATTCAGTTCCTTGATTATGGTTGTTTGATCTTTGTTCATAGCCTTGGACTTCTTTAGGACCTGTGGGGTGAAGTGTTCATTTCATAAATTAAAAAGACAACTCTGTTTATAACCAAAGTGCTTTCGTCTCTGGGTTTTCAAATATTGAAAACTTGTCTCTTTTGAATACACGAATAACCTGAACATGGGCTACAGAGGACAAACCATTCACCAAAGGCATGGCTTAGGGCAGGGGTGTCAAACTGCCGGCCCACGGGCCGGACACGTCATGCGGAAGCCGCACCCACCCCATTGCCGGCAATGGGAAAACCGTCCCAATACGTTGCGCGACGTCATGTGACATCGCGAGTTTGACATGTCTGGCTTAGGGTGGTAAGGCATTCCTATCTTTGTGTCCTATTACTCTGTCCTTTTTTTCAGTTTGGATGTAAATACAGGCACACACAGTTTCTCCAATTGTGAACAGCATAAGTAATGTATTTCAGGCTACAGGTATCTGATGGGGTATATATTTTTGCATCACTTCGCTGCTTGCTCTTTTTGTGCTGTTTGGGGTCTCTTTCCTATTTGGAATCCAGGTATGTAGACACAATAAAGAGCAAAAGAGTGAGGAAGAATCAGCCTGTGGACCTTACGCCTCTCCCCTTCCTATATTGTAAAAGGAAAAACAGGTGTATGCCCAGGCTTGCCTGTATTCTCAAGGTAATGTGCATGTCTGCCTACAAAGATCTATTTTAAGATGTGTGAGTTGTGCCTCAAAGGCATATTGTGCAGCAGGTTTTACATGGGAAATAAAAATTCAGCAACACGCATAGCATTTTAACTCTTGGCTGTGTACTTAATGAGTCACAAGATGGCAGTGTTATCTTATTCTACAGCTGCATTATGCTTCAATTGGCACTTAATGATTCATCATCATTTAAGCAGCACATTTGTCTCAAATAAGCCTAAATTAGAGACTTGAGGCATATCATGGGCCATATTCCATGCTTCCCTAAATTAATGTTTTTTCCATGAACAATTGCAAAGGGATATATGCAGAAAAGTTTTTTCCCTGAAAACTTATGAGATATATAAACTAAAAGCTTTGCTTCTGGAACACTATTTCCAATTAAGCACAGAAATCCTTAAAGAGGTTAGCAGCAATCATTTTTCAAACATTTGAAGGGAAATTTAAATAAAGACATTTAGAAAATGAGAACAATTAAATTGTAGCTGAGAGAAGAGGTGTGGCACCAGGAGCCCTCTTCTCTCAGAGCCCTCTGAAAAATAAGCATCCATTTAAATATTTTCACTGTAAGAGAAAGGAGGAATTATTACATACATAGGGATTCAACAGGTTAAATTAATGAAATTAATTAACAAATTGCATTTAGCTTTGATCGTGTTCCTGCCGATTCCATTGTCCTGGTCCCATCCACTTATTGGAGTAACACATCATAATTAAAACTCTGTACAATGCTTGGTCCTACATAAGATTATAGATTTTATAGATTCCTAACTTGGGGACTAAAGCAATGCCTGGTTCCTAGTATTACCCAATCCCTTTCCTGAAGCACAAGCCAAACAGAAATAGAGGACAAAGAAATTAGAAAGCTGCTAAGTCTTTTTCCATATTCCTACATCCAGGGAACAGCTAAAAACACAAAGTGCCTAACCTTGATTTCAGATTGGTACAGATTTGATGCAGAACTGACCATAACTGAGTCTGCAATAACAGTAAGTTGTGATGCAGTAAAGCAGCTCATCATGTGACTGACCTGATTTTCCAACCTTTTTTTTTTTTTAGGAAGCTGTTAACTGAATGTAACAATCTTAAAGTGAATGCCTCAGTTGTTAAGCAAAGCCATCTTTTGCTATGTGTCTTTTTTTTTTTTACCAGAAACAAGTAAACACTGATTTTTAGCAAAAAATGTAAATTGTGGTCATGTGACTGCGGGACACTGCAAATGGCTGTAAAGATGGACTGGTGTTGAACTGAGATGATACGCATGTAAAGTCTGCAGAAAAGCCATACAATTCTCTGATAATAAAAACTGGGGGTGCCCTGTCCAGTACAGGGAATATAAAATAAGAGAGGGCAAAATCCAAAGATATTTCCCCCCCCAGCCTGCTACTAGAGCTTACAACTGAGAATTGCAATTAGCTTTCTTATGGTTTTCAGATTTGACAGTCGAATTAAAATGTTTACTTGTCTGGATCAGACTTGCTTGCTCCCCTGAAGTATGAGGCTTCAAGAATACGCATTAAAGTTCCTGGAAACTTAGATTCTCTCAACTATGTATCTTCTACTCAGCAGGATCCCTTGAAACTAAGGGTAGGATGGGATGCTAAGCTGCAGATAAAAAAAAAATAACACTCTTTGCCTCTGAAATCCTTTGCTTGAGCCAATCCAAAGAGAAGAATGGCAACAAGAGTATTAGGACCAGCCAGATTTGTAAAACTAAGATTTTGAAAGTGCCCAGCAAGGGTGCACTTGAATGCAAATTTCACAAGCTTTACACACCCAGGCATCTTTGTAAGAAATACTTGCCAAGTGGCTGTTGAAAGCGAATCCAAGGGCTAGAGCCACTTTCTGCAATGGAATGAATGCAATCGTCATCTCAAGCCAGCCTAGGCTAACCTTCTCCATTCCTACTTTGTTGAAACATTAACGAAACTGGAGAGAAATATTAAGCAGAAGAAAAATGCCTGACTCTTCCCGGTTGTTTCATGAAAGTTTTAGTAAAAGATACATTTGGAAACATGCACTTGAAAGAAAGATTGGGTCATAATATATATAAAAAATGATGTTTCAGATTTGGGTCTGACACAACTATTATTCCTTTGTAGACACTAGATGGCAGCACAGGATCAATGGGAATGCTTAGTATTTAGTCATTAGTGTTCCAGGAATCAAATCTATAACCATATACACCCTCTTTCCTATGGCTGCTGATTTTGAACTGTTGGAGTTGCTGGGATAAAAGCATTATACTAAGGTTGAAATTTAGTTGTATGTGTATCTAGACAAGTTTTAAAAGTTGTCCTGATCCAGCCTACAGGGCTATCCAATCTAGCAATGCTCTTGCTGGTCTACCTGATATTCTAGGAAGCCTATACAAAGGGCATCAGCCATCACTCTCAGTTTTCAACCAGCTGCCTTTGGTTCTGAAGAAAAAATATAAAGCTCTTATGGCTGATTACCATTGAAATAATTATTTTGCAGCTCACATTTTAGATTCAAGGAGGAAATTCTTTTTTAATTTTGGGGTGCAATGTAACTTAACTCTTGTTGGGATATGGTTTTCAATAAGTGCAGTTAACTGTATTCATTATTCATAATTGAATTAAAATTTATCTTACAATGTGTGACAAAATAATATAGCAAATTTTAATCTACCAAATTAATGTAATACAAAAGAGGTGGGCGTGTTCACTGTGTTTTTAGACTGACAACTGAGTTTTTGCAAAATTTGGGAATTATTTCAAGGGTTCCGCACACCTCAGAAATAAACTGGTAGATCTCTTCTAAGTTATTTTACCTTCCTCTACATTTTCACAGCCATATCAAGTTGGGGTAGGGGGAGAGAAAGGAAAGGAAACTAGCTGATAAAAGGACTCGTATATGGGATACTCTTAAACTGTTCATCACTTTCTTTAATGTGCTTGGTATGTCCTGCCAACAGAAATGGTAGGAAGGTTTTTCCACTGCGTGTGCATTCTTTCTAACAAACTGATCCAAGAAAGAATCAACACAGAAGCTATTTCAACAAGTATTCTTTTATGTGTGTGTGCCATCCCATTTGGACTGCAAAAAATTGGATGACCACTAGATGGACACAAAGAAATATTGAATGTTAGGAGGTGTTTTTTCCTCTACTTGTCACCTTACAGCCCAGATATGATAGCTTTAATGCATACAAACATCATGATTCTCTGGAACCTTTTATGGGCCTTTAACTAATCCCACAACAATATATAATCTTTATTCCTTGTTGACTTGCTTGCATTACTCAATCGCAATCTGTTCTTAAATATTAGAAATACTTGGAGCTGAGTTAAAGAGACATTTTAGAACTGTCTGCTGAGATTAGCTATAACTTGCACCAGCAATAGGAGGAACCAGGAATTGGTATAGTGTACGGATGGGAGAACTGGAGAAAGGATAAGATCATTCTGGTAAGACTGTTTACAGCATTTGGCTTAGTGAGTGATAAGTAGGAGCAGATCAGTCAGATGAAAAATTCTAGGGTACAGTATATTGTGGCTTAGTTCACATAATAGATGAAGCCAAAAATAAACTATGTTAGAGCTTTTTGATTGCTGTGTGAACCATATAAATTTATTAAATAAAATAAACCTTTGTAAAAGAGTTATGGTTTAATGCAGTATTTCTTAAAATTTTCAAAACCAAGCAATGCTAATTTGTTCATTTTTTAAAAATACTGCAAGGAATTTGTATCACTGTTTCTCTAAAAAGGAAATAAAAGTAATATTGAAATAAAACCTCTTTAAAATATTTAGAGTGTGTTTTCCCTTATATTTAATATATTAATTAGAAATCTTAATGGGATGCATGAACTAGAATATGATTATTTCATAAGTGTTGGCAGTGACATTGTTAAACAAACTTAGGCTTCATGTTACCCTCTGTTTCAGGATTGTAACAGTTGTAGTAAGTACTTAACAATCCATTTTTCACAAAGAGATTCTCTAGAACAGACATGTCAAACTCGCGATGTCATGTGACGTCGCGCGATGTATCGGAACTTTTTCCCCATTGCCGGCAATGGGGTGGGCGCGGTTTTGTCGTGATGCGTCCGGCCCACGGGCCAGCAGTTTGACACCCCTGCTCTAGAAGATAGTAAAACCTACAGTGACTCTGAAGGTGATTGCAGAATATCTTCAGGCTGTTTAAGAAATGTTGGTGCTCCTTGGAAGATAGCTTAAAATTATTTTAGTGTGTTGTGCAGACTCAAGTCAATTATAATATATCTAATAAACTTGTTAAACCATGGTTTAATATATGTGAATCTAGTTTGGGACTTGGCTCAGTTTTTTAAAAATGGTTCATCAGTATGCTCTGTTCTCTGCCATATTTGAACATGTTCAAACATTTGCTGACTTGTTTTGCAGCCCTAATGGATAATCCTACCTACATAGCCTCTTTTTTCATGGTGTGTACATTCACTAAAGTAATATATAAGAAGCAAAAGTGCCAACTCATACAGTAGTTGGCTTCTATTTGTCTTACAGATCACTATGAAATAAACACTTTATTCTTTCAGAATCAGCTGTCACCATGCGTTAACTATATGGAAGAATAGGCTGTAAAAACAAGGCGTCCAAAATACCATATTGAATACTTCATTGATCAAATTGGAACAGTTTTCAGTTACTAAGTTGTGTAACTAGGGTTTATGCAATTAACTATAAAGATAATTTTTTGCATCCCTTTTTAGTGCATCCCTAAAGAACACTTTTCAGTTCTTTTGTTTAGATTTTGTTTTGCTCCCTATATATCTGAATTCACAAGTTCATCATCCCACAAGCTTCCCATTCCATGACCATAACCCAACCAGTCTTGCAGAATGAAACTTGGGTCACTCTTTTTTTTTTTTTTTTTTTAAATATGTTTTATTATTTTTATCGGGATAGAAAGGGAAGGGTAGGTAGAGGTATAACATGGGGTAAAAAAACAAGGATTAAACCAAGGGTAGGGGTAGATACAATAATGGGGTTAACCCCAACACTAAATCAACGCTTTAGCAAGCAGACTATCGTCCGGGTATACATATTAAGTATACATGATTAACATAGTACTAAAAAGCTATATTAGTAAATTTATCACTATTAATGGTAAAAACTTAAGCCAATACATATCATTCATTCTATAAGTAACAATAATCAATATACTATTAGTGATGTATTACTAAGTAAATATAGTTAAATATAAATATCAATATAACGCTTTTAATTATAATTAATTATAGTTAAATGTAAACATCTAACCAAAAAGTTAAAAAATAATATTCAAAAGAAAATACATCATTTATCTTATTTAATTTCATCATCCTTTTTCATTCTGTCTTATTGCTAACCATTGATAAAATTTTTCCCATGTTTTAAAAAAAATTGTGTCTTCTTTCTCTTTAATTTCTAAAGTTAGTCTATCCATTTCTGCACATTCCAATATTTTCATAATAATAGTCTGGTCAGGTGGTATCTTTTCATTTTTCCAAAATTGGGCAAATGCTATTCTCGCGGCTGTTAATATATGTAAGATTAAATATTCATTCTCTTTTCCGTAATTAGATCTTAATATTCCTAATAAAAACAATTCCGGTTTAAATTCTATCTGTATCTTAGTCATCTTTTCTAGCCATTTATGAATTTTAACCCAATATATCTTTGCATTAGGACATATCCACCAGATGTGATAATAAGTTCCTGGTTTTTGTTTACATTTCCAACACATATTTGATACATTTTTAAACATTTTCTCTAGTCTAACTGGTGTCATATGCCATCTATAAAACATTTTATATAAATTCTCCTTATATGCGGCCGCTTTAGTAAGTTTCATATTTCGATCCCATAGTTTTTGCCAATCTTCTAAGTCTATAGAATATCCAAAATTCTTAGCCCATACTATCATTGTTTCTTTTACTTGTTCTTCTTCCATCTTCCAGCTTAGCAGAAATTTATAGAGTTTTTTAATCAAATGTTCATCAGTTTTTAACAATATTTTGTCTAACGGTGTCTGTTCTTTATAAAATCCTGTAGACTTTATATCTTTTTCATATCTTGTCTGAATTTGCAAGTAAGACCACCATGTTAAGTCAATACCCTGTTGCTGAAGAATTTGTCTGTCTTTAAGTTTCCCATCTTTGTCCAAAATATCTTTATAGCTAACAAGTTTATCATAGTTAATTAGATTTGGATAGGAAAAGGCTTCCATTGTCGAAATCCACTCAGGTATTTTCATATACATTTTATGTTTAATTTTTTCCCACTCTGAAAACAATACATTCCTTATAGCATGATTTTGAAAATATTTGTGTACTTTATTTTTCTCATACCACAAAAATGCATGCCAACCTAATTGCAAATCATGCCCCTCTAAATAAAGAAGCCTTTTGTTTCTCAATGTAATCCATTCTTTAAGCCAAAGCAAAATAGCTGCCTGATAATAAAGTCTCCAATCCGGGAGTCCAAGGCCCCCTCTGTCTTTAGAATCTTGTAATAATTTAATTTTAATTCTGGCTTTTTTACCTTGCCATATAAATCTAATTATTGTAGCGTTTAGTTCATCAAAGAATTTTTGATTTAACTTGACAGGGACTGTTTGAAAAAGAAAAATTAGCTTAGGTAAAATATTCATCTTAACAGTCGCTATCCTTCCTAATAATGATAATTGAAGATTTTTCCACTTCTCCAAATCCACTTTTATTTGTTTTAGTAATCTCTCGTAGTTGTCTTCTTTTATTGTTGTATGTTTTGAAGTTAAATAGATACCTAAGTATTTAACTTTTTTCGCTATTTGAAGGTTTGTCTTTTTAGCGAATTGAATTTTTTGTTTATCTGTTAAATTCTTCGTTAATACTTTAGTCTTTTCCCTGTTTATCTTCAACCCCGCGACTTCTCCAAATTTCTCTATTTTCCGCAAGAGTTTAACAGCCGTCTCTAGTGGTTCCTCCAAAATAAAAACTAAATCATCCGCAAAAGCCTGTAGTTTATATTTTTGATCTTTTATCTCCAATCCTTTAATCTCAATATCTTGCCTAATATTTCTAGCCAACACTTCCAATGTAAAAATGAATAACAAAGGGGACAATGGACATCCCTGCCTTGTGCCTTTTTTAATGTCAAAGCTGTCTGTGTAGTCTCCATTTATAAGTATCCTTGCTGATTGTTTATTATAAATTGCTTGAATTGCATTTATAAAATTTCCGCCAAAGTCCATCTCCTTCAACTGTTGAAACAAAAATTGCCAATTAAGATTATCAAAAGCTTTTTGCGCATCAAGAAATATAAGCGCCAACTGTTTCCCTGGATGGTTTTCATAATACTCCAACACATTTAAAATAATCCTTAAATTGTTCTTTATCTGTCTTTTTGGTAAAAAGCCATTTTGGTCTGGATGGACGAATTCAATCAAAAATTTCTTCATTCTTTCTGCCATTATTGTAGTAAATATTTTATAATCCACGTTTAGTAAAGATATTGGTCTGTAGTTTTTAATTTGTGTACAGTCAGTATCTTCTTTAAGTATAAGAGAGATGTTGGCTTCTTTCCAGGAATTTGGTATTTTTGTCTCTAAAAAAGCTTCATTACAAAGGTCTTTCAAAATCGGGCTTACAATGTCTTGTAAAGCTATATAAAATTCTGCAGGGAGACCATCAGGTCCCGGAGTTTTATCCTTTTTTTGTTTTTTTATTGTCTCTGTAATTTCCATCATTGTTATGTTCTCATTTAATATGTATTGCATATTCTCTGGTACTTTTGGAAGGTCCGCTTCTTTTAAGTATTCCTGTATTGTCTCATTCGAAACCACCTCAGTTTTATAGAGTGTCTCATAATAAGCTGTAGTAATTTTTTTAATTGCATCATTGTGACAGTACAATTGGCCTTTTGTATCTTGTAGTTTACTTATCAATCTTTTTTCTCTTTCTTTTTTCAATTTATATGCCAACCATCTTCCGGGTTTATTGGCATTTTCAAAGAAATTCTGTTTACCTCGTTTAATCTGTTGTGCCCTTATGTCCATTTCCATTAGATTTAGTTTGTGTTTTATTACTTCCATCTGTATCTTCAATTCTTTCTTTTGTGGATCATTTCGTAGCTCCGTTTCCAATTTACTAAATTGTTCTCTCAATCTGAGTTGTGTTTGTTTCTTTTCTTTATTCTTTTTGGCCACATAGGTTATAACCACGCCCCTAAAATATGCTTTCGCTGTATCCCATACATTTTGAATAGAAGTTTCTTCTTTCTTATTTATTTTAAAAAAAAAATCCATTTCTTTCGTTGCTAATTGCAAAAATTCCTTTTCTTTCAATATAGCTTTGTTGAACCACCATCTTAATTTCTTTCTAGTTCCTTTCCATGTCATTCTAATTGGGTTATGGTCTGCCCAAATATTAGGTTCTATTTCAATCTCCTGGGTCACTCTTGATAACAAAGGCAACTAACTGATCACAAAGGGGAAATATTTGAAATAGGGCAGACTGTGACAATGACATTTTAGCTAGTATTAGAGAAAGTCCAAAGATGGAACAACTGTCTACTGTAAAATAATGTACAGTTTCTGGTGGCAGAACAGAAAGGAAAATATAATTCTTCTTGCCTTTCCATTTGTTTGCTTGTTTTTACCCCTAAAATAGAAGTGAGAAAACAATGATGAAAGGGAGCATGGAAGGGCTTTACTTCTTGTAGATTCATATTGTATTTCAGAGTGCCACTAGAACTATCCAACATCAGGTACTCCCAAGAAAAGTTGACATCCTTAGCTGTATAGAAGGAATTTACAAGCTCTCCCCACTTTTTTGCCATTCTTGAAGAAAACCAAAATTCCAATGGCCTCAGATTGACATCCCAAGGCTTTAGGAGTAGAATCTAAATATACAGAAAATATTTATGGTGCTCATTCAATAAGTGGTGGTGATAAATTCAAAGAACCTGGCCCTTGCAAGCAAGTTAACATCTGTACTAGAATAAATGTTTCATTTCATTGATACAGACTACAGGTGACCCAATTGAACACTTTGATAAAATTGCAATTCAGTAATTTAATACTCTTCACCAAGAGGTACTAAATAAATATCGGCAAAAGTTCCCAAACAGCCATTTCAAAGTGCTGCACTTCAATAAGATAGGAATAAAATTTTGTCTAGCCTAATTTTTAAGACCCTTTTGCATAAAAAATACCAAATTAGATCACTAGTTTTGTGTAAGAATAGGCCATTGCTCTATTCTCTGCCTTACTCTTAAAACTGGAGATAAATGGAAGAGAAAAGATATTTAAGATTTTTAGTGTCATTCTAATCTCTTGTTTGAAAGAAAATCAAAGTCGTGATTGAAGTGTCATTGGATTATTACAGAATAACAAAGTTGGAAGGGACCTTGGAGGTCTTATAGTCCAACCTGCTTGCTCAGGCAGGAGACCCTCTATCATTTCAGACAAGTGGTTGTCCAATCTTTTCTTAAAAACCTCCTGTGTTGCAGCACTCAAAACTTCTAGAGGCAAGTCGTTCCACTGACTAATTGTTCTAACTGTTAGGAAATTTCTCCTTAGTTCTAGGTTTATTGTCTCCTTAATTAATTTCCACCCATTGCTTCTTGTCCTGCCTTCAAATGCTTTAGAGAATAGGTTGATTATATTGGTCTGAGCTATGGGATCCTCTGTGTATCTTCTTTTTGCACCCTTAGACTGCTTTTAAAACTGCTTTTCTAAGTACACCATATCCTTTCCCCACCTAATCCAATTTTAGAACAGCTTCTATTTGTGCCGTGTGGATTGATGTCATAATTGTGCTTTTAGTACAGAGCTTGCTATCCTCACCCCTTTTGCTAACAAAAGTGCATGCCAATATAAATGAAACTGATCAAAGAAAATCATACTTGTGGTGTAGTAGTACAGACCTTCTCAATTTCACCCTTCTAGAGAGCTTCATTTAAAATTCTTTCCGGATGTTAAAAATGGAACTAAATGTTATTGGGCCACAGGCGGAAATTGATAGTAAAATCTTGTTTAGACTGTGTTGCTTCACAATACAAGTGAATCTAGCAACTTGGATGAGGCTAGGCTACAACCTGGCAAAACTTTTCCCCTTCCAGATGGAGTTTGTGGTATAGAGAAGGATTTAATCATGAAAACTAGTATTCTAAAATAAGGCATCTCTAGGTTTCTTTTCTCTGATTAAAGAAGTCTTATTTCCATTCTTTTCTCTTTATCTTATCCAAAATAGCTTGTTTTTCTGTTGCCTCTTCTTTTTTACCTCACTATTTTATAAAATAACCTCTAATGACAGCTTTATTTTAATCTGAAACCACTCTCAAATCAGTACATATAACAAAACATTTTTTAAATTTCTTTTTCAATCCTCTACTATCGCTTCTTTCTGTAGCAATATTTCTGTTTTTCTGAAAAATGTACATCCCTTTCAAGAATAGACCTAATCTGGATTTCAAAGAGTTTGGCTACTAAGGTTTCTAAAGCAGAAATACTACCAAAGTTTTTTCAAACATAATCCTGTGAGTTTGGTTAATAAAAGGAAATCTAGTGTTGTTGTTTTTTAATGGAGATCCCTTCAGTGATTTTATACACAGCTGGCAAATACTGCCTTACCAATTCATAAGTGCCTGTTTCTGTTGTAATCATTTTCAGAATTGACAAGAATAAATAGCATGCCATTAAGCCAAATGGTTTAGATTGTCAGTAATGATTAGGATTATATTGCATATTGTAGTTTCTGGGCCTTTGCTTTACCTTCAGTCTCTGTTCTGAGTGGATTACTTATAATTTGTCATTTACATGGAGACCTTTAGAAAAAAAGAGATCCTGGTAGTTGAGGGCAAACTACAATGATTTTCAGTAAGCTACATCTATCAAGTTTAATATCAATTTACACTAGAGTACAGAGTCTGTGGGAACCTATTTATTTTATTTATTATGATTAAACTTATGTGCCACCCATCTCACTGAGGCGACTTAAGAAGGCTTACAGTCATATAATTAATATACCATATAAATCATTAAAACAAATAAGAACCATGCAATTAAAAATCAGTTAAAATTTCAATTAACCAAGATGGAGAGGAAGGTAGAAAAGTGCACATGGGGAAGAGGTAGGGTCTGACTAATCCATTAACCATCTCCAAGATGCCATTCCCCCATTGGGGCCTCAGGTCAGCTGGCAGAGCCAGGTCTTCAAGCTCTTTTGGAAGGCCAGAAGGATGGGTGCGGAAGATTTACATTTCAGTGTAACTGCAGGAAACCAGCTTGAAGAAGACTAGAAACTCAGTGGGAACTGATTTGAGTGAGATTTATACTAATAGAAGTTATGATCCTTTGTAACCCTAAACTATGGTTTAGTATCAGGTGGATAAGGCTCAGTGATCCTTGCCTGTATGAATTCTCTCATACTAGGATCAAGTTGTAAAGAAAATTTCACAGCCACAAATTCCATCAATAATCGTAAATAGATGTTGCTTAGTAACAAAATAACAGAATTGGAAGGGACCTTGGAGGTCTTCTAGTCCAACCCCCTGCTCAGGCAGGAAACCCTATACCATTTCAGACAAATGGTTGTCCAGTCTCTTGTGTTGAAGCATTCACAACTTCTAGAGACAGGTTGTTCCACTGGTTAATTGTTGTCATTGTCAAGAAATTTCTCCTTTGTTCTAGGTTGCTTCTCTCCTTGATTAGTTTCCATCCATTGCTTTTTGTCCTGCCTTCAGATGCTTTGGAGAATAGGTTGAATAATCTGTCTGTCTGTCTATCATCTATCTATAGTATTTAGACATAATTAATTGCTGTTCATTGTGTTTGTTTAAATAGAGTTGGTAATAGAAGTAACGTAGTACTTCTATTTACGTTTACTAATGCAAAGCATGTTTCATCTCATTTCTGTAATCCTAATATTATAATATTTCTTCCCCTTTTTTCATGTTTGAGAATCTTCCGATATCTTGGCTTTTACTGTTTGGCTTTTTATTTTTTTTTACTGTTTGGCTCCTCATTCTTCTTACATCTTAAATGTTGGACAATAATTTTATTAAGCTGAAATTCTACAAAGTCTTTCTGCAAAGCCTGCAGATAATATTTTTGCCAAATATCATTGACATAGATTATAGTTACATTATCATGTTAATTTCTGTTATACCAATGACCAACTTTATTCTTCTCCTTTCAGGCTATGGCAACTTGAGCCCCAATACGGTAGCTTCGCAAGTGTTCTGCATCTTCTTTGCCCTCTTCGGGATTCCCTTAAACCTTATTCTTTTGAATAGGATAGGACAGCTGATGCTTTCTGGGGTGCATTTATGTGCCTTCTATCTAGATGTGAAGTTCCAGTGGCAGGTAAGAGATTTAGGTATTCTTACTTATTTGTTTATTTAATCTAAGCCACCCATTTCACAAGCAAGTAATTCTGGGCATTGTACAACAAGACTAAAACAATAAATTCTTACCGGTCACTTTGGCCAGCATGGACAATTTATTCATGCCATTTTCTTAAAAAGCAAAAATGTCAATGAAATGCCATTGACTTAACTGCTTTAATTTAAATTTGTTGTAGGCAGAGCTATGGTGTAGCAACAAAAGCTGGCTAGATCATCATATCATTCTGTTGTGTTGTTCCTCTTAATAAAGCCTTCAAACTTCAGATGTAAATCTTTACTTGTCTTCATGTTTAAATGGCCTACTTCAGTGTGTTTACTTGAAATAAATTTCTATTGAATTAAATTAGGCATACTTATCTCTCTATATGTATTTGTTTAGGTTTATAGAACTAGCAAGCCCCAGGGAATTGCTGGCTCTGCGATCTTAAACAGCAGGAAGATCATAACAAACTCTGTGTAAGAGAGATGAATAAGCATAAGTGCACACTTTAAAAAAAGTGTTTTAAGCCTTGGGAGTATGTTTTTAGATGAAGAATAAGAATAAGAGGAGACTTTGTAGACTGTTTCCACAATAGCTAGTTGCATGCCTCTAGGGAGTTCTTAACAAGGGCAGGAGGGCAAAAACATCCTTTAACTCATGTTTCACTAGCTAGCAGAGTGGAGCAGAGATGGGGAAAGATTTTTCTTTCCAGATACTTTAGAACATTTTGGAGTTGCTGTTATATTAACCATTAAGCAAAACATAACTTGTAGATTTCATGCAGAAATGCCCCATCTTAAGAGAAAAAGATATTTAGTGGGGTAAAAAAGAGGCCACACCAATGTATTATAGGCATTTAACTATAATTCCACTGACAGATAAGTCAGTGTAAAAGAGCAGGTTTTGCTTTCAGTTTTTGGTTTTCTGTGAGGAAAAAGTTGGTTCGTCACCATTTGCCTTCCCACTTCTATGTTTTGTTCTTATATTATGTCTGGACAAGCCTCACATTCCTCAGGTTACCTATCGCTATCTCTAGATACAAGTATCCAGAAAATATGATGCATGTACACACTCCTGTTCCTTCCCCCAATATGGCAATGGTAAAATAGCATTTTAGTATTCTTGAAAAATTGTGCAAGTTTAGGCCTTGCTTGGGCCTGACTACTGCATCAACATCACCTTCCACAGAGAAATAGCAGATATAGTCCAATTTCAAGCTTTTTCTCTGTACCAATGACTACTTCTAGTTGGTATGAATCATAATCTAGATTAGAACTTGAACATTTAGAAATGCTTATTGCAAATGTATTAAATTAATGGAAAACATGGTTTGGTCGAGGATTTTTTTCTTTCCAACTTACAAATGTAGACATTTGTGGGCTTAGAAAAATTCTACAAAGATCTTTTTACCTTGATGGAGAAAGAAATGAACCATTTGCACATATCCATTTTTAATGCAAAATGTGGCTTTGCTAATACGAGTGGAAGCTAGAGAATTTTAAACATTTCTGCTCTAAAACTGCTGGTTGTGTCTCACTTGTGAGAATTTTCTTTCAATACATTTTTGTGGCCATATCTTATTAATCATCTTCTTACGATTAGCTTAAGTAGCGTTTATTTTCTCTGGATAACTTTGAAAAGAAAAATATTCAGCTTCTTGTTTGTAAAGTTGAGGTTTCTGAATCAGAGAATGACTAGGTCCAAACCTAGAAAATTTGGAGACCTCAAAGGGCTTCTTTAAACCCAGACAGCCTATCACCAGCCCTTCTCCATAAGTAACCCCAATAGTCCCATCAATCATGGAAACACGGGGGGGGAAAGGTTGCTCTGCTGGCATAAGGTTCTGGGGCAAGAAAACATGGCATAATGAGGGGGATGTATGTTAACATCCTCACATGCTAGGTTTTAGAAGAATCATTCAAGAAGGGCCTTTCCAAATGCTCTGATGTTTTTAGCAGAAAGATGCTCAGACCCAGAAAGTTCAAATTTTTTGCAACTTTTTGTCCAGGTAGGCAGCCCTAGATAAACTAAACATTAGATACTCTGCTAACCTGATTGAGTCTTGAGTCCATACCAAATCTAAAGCCAAGATCCAGAATAGCCTAATAAGTCTAAATAATATATAAAGCAAGGAATGAAGGTGCAATTTGCATCTTCCTGTTCTTTCCCTCTTTCTCATGGATTCCTGTTCTTTCACAATGTGTGAAGCTGAAATCTATTGACTAATGTTGGTTTACTCAGCAGGTTCAAATCAAAATCTAGTATTTGCATGAATAAACCAACATGAACTATTTTCTTGTTCGGGCCATCATTTGAAAATGATTTTTACAAGCCTAGTAAAACTGAACTCCAAGGATAAAACTCTCAGTATTTAATTCAGACCTCCATTTTAGCTGAACTAAATCATCATTTAGGAAATTGGAATGTTGCATCAAAAAAAAAAGATCAGTAAGTTCTGATGGTACACATTGAACTTGAATCAAAATGTTCTTTGGCCCATTTGAAAGGGCTAAACACAAGTATTATGCAAGGATTCTCACGCAATGAGCTTTTCTCTTCCAAATGTCTCCCAAATCTATTCAGGAAAGTTTCCCCTGGAAGAAAGAAAATTTCAGCACTATACTGGGTGTTCAAAGAAGAATGAATCTGTCCGGAATAATTCTTCTCTGTCTGCAGAAGGCAGATTTATCTCCTGCCTTCCTCAGAAATTTAATAGGATACATACCTGTGTTGCAGATTCATTCAAAGCACATTCTTCCAGTATCTTCTTTAATGAAAGTTGTAATCTATATCCTGCTTCTTGTCTTATTTAACCTATATTATCTGTTTCTTTATTGCTTGCTAGAGGGGAGCAGTTGTCTTGACCCGAACCTGTGCCCTGGTTGCTGGCCTTTTATTATTTCTTTTGTTACCACCTTTGTTGTTTACTGCCATCGAAGGCTGGACTTATGAAGAAGGATTCTACTATTCCTTCATAACTTTAAGTACAATAGGCTTTGGAGATTATGTCATTGGTAAGTATTCTATGCCTATTAAAACTGTATTTGTTTGAGGGGTGGAGTAGGAGGTAGATTTACAATTTCCCTAGTAACTCAAAGGAAAATATGATAATGGACAAAAACCTGCCTTCTCAAGTTTAAGTTCAGTAAATAAAATCATAGTTCATTCTATTTTAAGGCTGAAGTGCAAACAAAGGTATGTCCTTCTTGAATGTGAAATTCTTGAGAGCAAAAGATCCTTTATGTGCTTGTTTGCACAGTTCACTTTGGAGATAATGTTTTTCATTTCACTTTTCCAGATAAATTGTTTGGTGGAGGTACCCTTCCTTTTTGAGGGAAATTCTTAATGTTCTGGTCAGTTGTGGGAAAACAAGCAACTTCTTCATGCAGCAGGAAATAAATGGTTTAAAAGAATTCTGATATGTGAGGTGTTTTACATTTATTCAATTTGGGATGCATTTATGTTGATAGCAAAGCAGCTTGGTTTAATGGGTGTTTAAGTTGGAAGACATGCATCAAATTCTAGAATGTGGACTTGGTTGGTAGCCATTTTTATTCCAGTATAACAACAATTGAACGATGAAAGCTACTATATATAGTTGCATACTCATGAGACAAGTAAACCTTGGTAAGCACTGCATGAAAATCTCATTTATCAGACTCCTCTAAAAAGCACTTTCAACTTTTAGTTTCATTTTTACAACTGTGCAGAAGAAAAACAATCTTAAATTGGAATTATGTAGGCTGGAACAGGATTGATCTGCAATGATAATGTCATCAAGAGCTTATTTTAACCTTCACCTCAGTGGTGTTCCTTACTTTCTCCAAGTTATTTAAATGGTTGTTATTTAAATCTTTAAATTATTGTTTCTGGAGAAAGGAAGCAAGAAGAGTCACTCTTTGTACTAAAACCATTATGCTATTAACCATGACTTGTCATTAAGCTACGAATGGCACTGATTGCCTGTTCTATATCATAAACTATGTTTTGTAAAGAACAATAGCTAGATTCACTGCATGCTAAGCCAGAACCAAATAAAACCACATGATGACAATGTAAAATGTAAATGCAGTCAATATTGTAGTAAAATAAATAAATAATAATGTATGCTGCCCAACTCTCAATCACTTTGGATGGCTATTAAGATGACAGCAGGAATGTATCCCTGGTCATGGTTGCCATCTTCCCCACACAGACAGAGAGGGCATTAGGAGAAAAAGAGAGAATGCATGTTTTATATGTAAAGCATATGAGGATATATTGGATCCTCTGTGAAGATCAGGAAAGCCTGAAATATAACCATCCATTTTAATGTGTAAACGGGTTGTAGAAATAACTTTGAGGAAGAAAAGGGGAACCAGCAGCCACAGACAAGTATGAGTCCAAAGCAGGAATGGAATGGACCCTCCCAGGTTCTCTTTAGAATAAAGGCAGGGAAGGGAAGGCACATTCAGAGTTGCAAGGTTCTGTATCTGTAACCTTGTAATAAAATCAGTTTCATGATTTTGATGTTCAAGTCTGCTCTACCTTGGGATGTCTGTTACTTGTTTTAATACTAATGTGTATAAACATTTGAACCAACAGAGCAATACTGCTCAGCTGCAGTTGTCTCACGGTTTATTTTGTACTCCTAAGACAGCATGTTCTTTCTCTTGGTTGCTGACCTAAGTGGTGGTCCATCCACCCTCGAGTTTTCCATACCTTAAACACAGCTTTAGTTTTCTTGTTATCCAAGAATCTTTGAAATTGCACACTATATTTCTCTCCGCCTCTGTTAAAGAGTTTGACACTTTTCTTCCTTGCAGGCATGAACCCTACGCGTACTTACCCAGGCTGGTATAAGAACGTGGTATCTCTGTGGATCCTCTTTGGGCTGGCCTGGTTAGCCCTGATTATTAATCTCTGCATCAGCTTAGTAGAAAATTCCAGGAGACTTTGCCGGTGCTGCAAAACAAAAAGTCACACCATAGGACAGGAGTTAACGAATGGCAACCCACACATTAATTTGGAGCCAGAAGATCAGCAGAAATGTGACATGAAAGACATAAAACCTGTGAGGCTGGATTGAATTTGAAAACTGCATTCTTTTACACATTTTTCTATTGAAGAAGAGAAGCATCTGCAGGCATTGGTAAATGTTTTGCTGTGCCACCATGAGGAAAGTTGCTACCTGGGAGGTCATCTAAATGGAGTTGACTTGACACTTGGATGACATTGGAAATATACATGTATTTCCTTGAAAATTGTCTGGAACTGCATTTTCATGTGATATCGTTTTGGTATGGGAGTAAATTGCTTTTTGAAAAGAGTGAAAGAACATGTGTAACAGAATAAACTCTGTTGTGTGCATCTGAGTTGGGAATCTGGGACCATCACAATCCTCCTGATGTACCTGCAGCTGCTATATACAGGCAACAGTCTTCCAGACCTAGGGCCCTCCATGCTTCCTAGAAATTAATATTTGTGAAATGAATCAGCTTATAGAAGATGAATTACAGTTTTCCATCCATTCCCACTTCAACCCCTCAAAAATCAAGTTTTTTTCTATACAGTCTAGAAATCGGTACTAACGAAGTAGGGAAAGTGTGCAGAATGCAGCTTCTGGAATCCTCCAGACCTCTTTATTAGCATGGCCATAGGAGATATCTGCATTTTCTTCTATGTAACAAAATTAACACATTGCACTGTGTCGATTTATATGTGAATGTTCTGGAAAGCACAGGGTGAGCTGTCTGTGTTCTGGCTCATATCACCTGGCTTAGAGTGGAAGATACAGCAGCAACTGAGCTGCTGCCCAAGAACTGCTTGGGGATGACTTGGGAGATATTTTTTTCCTCGATCATTTTTCCTCAGGCTGATTTGATCTATTTTTAGCCTTGAATTTCTGTTGCCAGTTTCTCCAGCCCCTCTCTGGTCCCATTTTGTTCAGGTTTTGGAGCATTATTCTGCTGACAGACAGAAAAACAGGCAGACCATGTACTAAACCTTAGGATGTAATATCTTTCCAACATTCCATAAGGTTGGAAAAACAACAGAAGAACTGCCTGTATAGTCACTTGTTATATATGAGGGGTGGGATTAATTGTATAATTGTATATTTATATTAGGTTCTACTTTTATATAGGTGCCACTCTTCTGATTATGCTTTCCCAAGGAATCCCTATGAGGGACATAATATAAAGCATTTTTTAAAAATAATAATGGTGATGGTAAATAAGAGCATTGTTATTTATTAGGTATATTGTCCACATTTTCTTTAAAATAGTGTTCCAGATGAAAAGCAATAAAAAACATGGAGGTTATGTGCTCAAATAGAGATATAGATTAATACCTTTCACTGTGAGGAGGCAGAACCTAGTCTGAGTCCCTTCCTGTAGTCCTGATGAAGTTGAATTAATAGGGATATGTTCCATGAATGTGCCTAATATTTTAAACCAATTTCAGCTGATTGCCATCTCAGCATTTTGTGGGATATGAATTTGTTCCACCTAGCTTCTTTTCTACACACATCCATTCCAGTCTTGGTGACTTTTAGTGCAACTCACATTGGTGAAAATTCTTCCTGGAGATAATTTTTGAACATCTGGAACATCCATAGTCTGTGCCACCTAAGTCAGTCTTGTTCAATCTGGCATTCTTCAGTACTGATTCCAGATAGGAACTCTGAAAGTTGCAATCCCAGTATGCTTGAAGGAAACTAGATGGTACAGGACAGGTTTCTCATCTTACATTTTATCTCATTATAACTTGACACTTCATGGTTCTGCTGTGCTTAGTCTTTGTAGCTGGAAAATGTAGCCATAGCAGAAGTTTGTAACTTGGATTTTAAAAAAACCATCATCACCAATAAAAATGTTGTCGGCCAAAAATATAGAAGGTCACTCATTCAAGGGTGACTAAAGACACACAGACAAACAGAGAGAGAGAGAGTTCTTTCACAATCTGCACTGGAAAATTATTGGAGATATTTGAAAAGTTAAAAGATTTCCTGTACACTTGTCCATGCACTTCTTTTAAACTATATGTGTAATAATATTGTTATTGAAAGTTCAGTAAGTCTATGTAATAAATTTATACCCTACCAATATGTGTAATGTTCAAAACAATAATTTTTAAGCAAATTCAAATACTTTTCTCATTCTCTGAATCTTTCAAATGAACTATGTGTGTATATGTGTATGTGTGTATTTCTATCTCTAGATGCAACATTGCACTTGGCTGCATTAACGAAAGGATAAATTCAACTCCCCCCCCCCCCAAATGCTCTTTTCCAGTTCCTAGTATCCTTATCACACACCATATTGGCTTGGCACATATCTTGACTGTCTAGATCCATTTGTAAGGTTATAGATTTCCTAACCTGACAAACAGCAAGTTTTAAAGTGCAGGGTTTCAGTTAGCCATCTATAACCACTTCTGGAATATTCAGTTCCATTCTACTTTGTCTCTGTTTTTCTGTTGCTGTCCTAGAAAATTATCTACATGCTAAAATTGACATCCATTCAGTGGTCTTCATATTGGGCATTGATGATTCTTTTTTTATGATGTGTGGTCCATCCACAGAAAATGAGCATATAATTAGCTTTAAAATCTTTAAAATGTTGTCACATTCCCTTCCTGGGCTTAGTTGGACCATGTACTTGTTTAGCTTGAACTTCCCAGACATGTTCCTCTTGGTCTCAGTCCAGCTGTTTGTATCTGAGCCAGAGGTGGGGAACAAGATTCCTTTAGGCCCTCACTTAACCAAGCAAACTTCTCCACAAGGCTAATGCCATTTTTTGTTACTTTCATACCCTCAAAATTGTGACCATTGCTTTCTAAAACATTTATATAGGGATTGCAACTCATGGCTATATGTGTCCAGCAGAACCACTTTTGTGGGACCAAGGTCACATTCCTAAAATGTGATAGCAACATTTTGATAGAAAACTTAATACCCACATTCTTAATCTTAATAATAATAATAATAAAGTTGGAAGGGGCCTTGGAGATCATCTAGTCCAACCCCCTGCTCAGGCAGGAAACCCTATACCATTTCAGACAAATGGCTGTCCAGTCTCTTCTTAAAAACTTGCACTGTTGGAGCATTCACAGCTTCTGGAGGCAGGTTGTTCCGCTGGTTAATTGTTCTGTCAGGAAATTTCTCCTTAGTTCTAGGTTGCTTCTCTCTTTGGTTAGTTTCCATCCATTGCTTCTTGTCTTGCCTTCAGGTGCTTTGGAGAATAGCTTGACTCCCTCTTCTTTGTGGCAACCCCTGAGATATTGCTATAATTCTGAGTAACACTCCCTCCAATCTTACCAAAAAGAAAAAAAAATTGTCCTTCTCTCTAGCGATACCATTGTTGATTTCCATAGCTAAAATATAACCAATACAGTCCCAAACAGGAGAAAAGTTGGTTGACTCTTTTCACTTTGTTCAACAGATTTGTTCTCCCAAGACAATGTGCTCTCCCTCTCCCTAGTATCCATGTATCTATTGTATGTATATCTTCCTTTTGCATGGGAGAAATCTTATTTTTCTCCACTACAACTGTCCAGGTGCTTCTGGACCATTCTCCACAGTTTCAGTAATATTATTCAGTACTTAGCCTGAGAAAATAGAATTAAGAATGCCTCATATGCTCCAGAGACATAAACAGCAGACCTTGCAATGCTTCTGTATTTTAATAGCTGGACAAGATGAGTATATTTGATCATAAAACATGCCTACCCTGCAATTATTAATAGTGTTGTTGCTTGGGGGTGGGGAATGAACAAGTGCTAGTAAAATAGCCCCCTAAATGTTCCAAAAATGCTCCTTAGATCATTAATTTTTGCAGTTTATGTTTGAATTGCAAATTTTTTTACTAACTCTGAGGTGTGATTTATGATCCTTATTTTAAAACTAAAAAGTTATTCAGTTCTGCAATCAAATTTATGTTTTTCTTCCTAATTTTGTTATTTAGAACATTTTCACAACTTCAGACAAAGTATGAATAAACAAAATTCTACCCAAACTTTTATTTAAATCAATATTCTTTCATTTCAGGCATAGAGAATGTCTAGCTTTCCATAGTTTAGTAACTCAGATAATATATAAAACAGAGCACTGTGCCCAGAAATTGACAGTGGGTATTTATTCACTTGATTAGGGAAGGGGAAGAGTGAAGTGCTTAACTCCAGGGCTTGTAAGTATCAAGATAATTACTTAATTTGCTTTTCTTTGGCAAGTGAAAAGTGGTAACAAATTTTCAATTTTTCTAATGACTGATTGATATCATCTTCAAAGAATATTAAAGCAAGGGCTGGGTATATCTATACTTTCATGGGACTCTTACATCATCATAATTTAAACTATTGTTTGCAGTTCTAATGAAAAACTAACTTTTATTTAGTGAAGATGTTGGAGGAGATTTTTTTTTAAAAAATGGATTCACCTGCTTTTCCACTAATGGATGCAGAACATATTCATGGTGTGATAGTGGATAAAGACGAGCAAAGACCAAATACAGGAAATTACATCCAAGCTTTGCATAATCAGGTACTCTGTAGCAGAGTGTGCCAAAGGTATAGGTGAGAAGATCATATCACTATGAGCCAAAATAGTTTCCTTACCAAGGTATCTGGGAAAGAACTGATTCATAACAAGTACCTCAATGTTGGGATAAGGCAATGGGAAATAATTCTAGTGTATCAGCTGCTTCTTTTTTAGTGCCTTTGAGTCAGTCTTGACTTCTGGCAACTACATGAACAAATCCCTACAACGGGCTGAGGAATTCTGGGAGTTGAAGTCCACAAGTCATAAAAGGGCCAAATATGAAGACCCCTGCCCTACAATATTCTTGGCAAGATTTCAGAAATGGTTTGCCATTGTAAATACTATGGCTGATCCAACAGATGTGGCCTTGGAGCTGACGTCAAGATGCTGGGTGAATTTTAATATTCACACGGAGGCTAGTTGTCTGGAATGGTACAAATAGATTATTATTTTCAGATATAATAACTGAATCTATTTTAAAATGGCCATAGATCAACACATGATGCAGATTACCTCTTTGTTTTCCATTTTTGTTCTGATGAAGGAGTCAGGTCATCTGTAGGTGAATTTCAGATCTAGAAGTACTGGATGCTTGTTGGAAAACTACATGTTCCACATGTAACAAGGACAGACCCCAGTAGCATTTTTATTGCATGCATTGCATTCACAAGCTTAAAATATGTTACTATATTTCACTGCAAAGACTTTGGCTTTTATTCCTGCTTGCTTCAATTACAGAATCCTCTTCAATTATGTGGCTTTCAGAGGTTTATAATAACATTTTCTCATG
Source organism: Azemiops feae (assembly GCA_023970755.1). Lineage (NCBI taxonomy): Eukaryota > Metazoa > Chordata > Lepidosauria > Squamata > Viperidae > Azemiops > Azemiops feae. The sequence goes on from JALGBA010004091.1 coordinate 3,005,564, forward strand.
TTCAGTCCAATCTGGATGCCACTGTTGTGGTGTAAAGTCAATTATCAAGTTGTTTGATAACATCTCTCACATAATTAGCCTATATCAATTTCAGTCTGTGATATCCAAAAAGCAGAACATTTTATCATTTATCATCTGGATCCTTGCCCAACTTTGCTTGTAAGTTTTAGCTGTATGATTTTAGAGTTACCTTAGTAAGTATAATAAATGCTTTCCAAAGGGAGAATAAAATGATGACTTATTTAAAGAAGACAAAAATTAGATCTTTTCTTTAAAAAGCTGTATTGGATCTTTGGATATGGGCAGTTGTCTCCAATCTTACATGGTTAGATCAGGGGTCTTCAAACTTGGCCCTTTTATGACTTGTGGACTTCAACTCCCAGAATTCCTCAGCCAGTGTGCCTGGCTGAGGAATTCTGGGAGTTGAAGTCCACAAGTTACAAAAGGGCCAAGTTTGAAGACCCCCTGGGTTAGATCAACCAATAAGGTACTAACTGCTCAGTTGAAGGCAATCGTGGAGGAAACGTATCCTATGGACTCACTTCAGAGTGGGTTATGGGTTTGGGAAATTGCCTTGATGATCCTAATAGATGATATTTAGGTAACCATGCTGTTTCTTCTTGACCCTCAGCTGCTTTCAGTACCATTTACCGAGATATCTTTCTGGATTCTGTGAGAGTTGGGAGCAGAAGGCCTCATTTTGCAGATATTCATTTTTTGCATCTCTGGTAGACTGCAGAGGGCATTGCTTCCTAATAGTTGCTCTTATATACACTTATAAGGAATACAAAATGCTGCTCTAAGCCCATATAAGACTTGGGTCTGGGCTTCTTAAAAAAAAATCTTCCTATATAACCCCCATCCCACAATCACTCACTGAGATCGTATGAGGAGAATTGCCTACAGTTGCCCTGAGAGTGAATGAGAATGCAGCTTTTTCTTTAGTCTCTGGTGTCTGCTGTAGTGAAGGGTTAACCTCTCCCCTCCCCTTTTGATAGGGCCATACAATCAATATTTTTTTTATTTTTAATTGTTTTAATATATCTAGTTTTATGATAAAGCACAGAGAATTCTTGGCAATTGACACTATAATTTTAATAAATAATGTAGTTCCAGCTAGATTTGACTTTTTTTTTTTGCTGCTAGAAAAAGGAAGGAGGGAAGGAGTTAACATTAGGTGTTAAATCTTTTTGGCCCAAGATCTCTCACTATTTTATGGGATCTCCAGCTTGAAATGCACGAGTATGGAAGAGGGGGGGAATCAGCAAAACTCTCTCAGTGACAATAGAGACTCCTGTTTGCAGGAAAGTTTTGACTGTTCCACCCAACAGCTTTTACAAGTATAATTGGGCATTTGTGTATGTATCTAAGTCTACATATGTCTTTGGGATATCTTTGGAAATCTCCTTTGGGGGTGGTTCTAAAAACTGATTTGATGAGCTCCTGTTCTTTAAAAAGAAACTCCCACAACACTGCAGGTTACTTTCAATGCCGAGGACAATCAGGAAACTGGTTTGTAATTACTAGTTACCTAGAGTTCAAGTGAAGGAGAGCTTCTATAAATAAAGCAGCAAATGTCATCCAGGATTTCAAAGAAATATACCTAATACTTTGCATTCCCAAAACCATTTTGGTTACTATAATTTTATGGATGTAAAATTATCTGATACAGATCTTTGGCATTCTTTCTTTTGCTTTCATTTTTTTGATGCCCTCGTGGGAGGAGAAATAGCTGTCCTTCAAAGTCCCCAGTCATTTCCATGTTGCTTTTCTGGAAATAGCATTCAAGCCAACTTAACAATTCAAAAAGAAAATACCAAATGCATAAAAGTACAAAGCAGCAAGAGAACAAAATACTTGCAAAACTACAACATTAAGCAGAGCAAAGAATCTTGTTGCCCACTGCTGCTCATTTATTCCTACTTATTTCTGCACCACTGGTTCTTTTATGCATACATTCTAAGCAAACTAAAATCTTGAGGCCCAGATATTCAGATAAAGAATGATGGGCTTAAATGTAAGAACATGCTTTTTAAAAATGTTTTTCAGAGAATGGGCTTCATTATGCAATAACATAAGTAATCAATGGAATTATTTTGTACAGGACTACTAAGAAGTTCTCAACTCCATCCCTCCTCCTAAATGGTATATTACTAATTTAACACACAAAGTTTTCTAAGAACTCCTGGCAGACATTTGCTGGTTTATTTGGTGAGACTCTTTCACTTGAACTCTAAGTAACTAGTAAGTGTTACTTAGAAAACTTTGTCTTAGAAAAGTTAAACTGGTTCCTACAATGCCTCCAGAAAATTCAGTGACTTGAATGATTTTTTTCATCAACAATGATTCTGAAATATTCTGTAATTTTTTTCTGAATAATAAATACATTGCATTGAGTTCAGTTTTTAGCAGTAAGTTTCATGCTGTTTAGGCTATTAAATTTCTCCTGCTTGCAGCTAGCAAACCCATAATAATCCTGAAAAAGTATCTTGAGTGAGCCAACTGGCCTTCCCTGCCCTGCCCTGCCCATGGCCTTTTGTTTTTTGTTTTTTTATCTACAAGAAGTAGACAAGCCACCGAAAAATGTCTGGTTTCATGTCGCAGCGAGATGGGTGCAGGGAAGCAGGGCTGTGCCTCTCACGTCCAATTTTGCCCTGCTGGGGGTCCAAAAAGGACCTAAAGTCGCCCAGGAGAGGCGACGAAGAAGGAGGGGACCCTCATCGATCGTGGTGAGGCGGCAGCCAAACTGCTGGATCCAAGGAAGCCCTCTAAATCAACAGGCGAAAGACTGCCTGCAAGCAAGCAGACAGTCAGAAGCTGCTGACAGCCGGGGGGGGGGGGGAAAGCATGACTAAGCAAAAAAGCATCACATCTGGAACTGGGTGAGACTAATCCTCCTGCCCTATAATTGTAAAATCCTTCTCTTTAAAAAGAATACCCCAAAAGCAAGACCCCCCAAAAGCAAGAAGGTGGGGGGGATTTTTCTTTCTGACATCCCTCTCACTAGAAGTAGCAGCGGCTCAAAACTTTTGGGAGAAAAGAAGACAGTACAAAACTAACTTGGAAACAATCTAAAGTTTTAAGACTGGAAAATTTGGGTGATTTAAAAGAACTTTGAAAACTTTATTATTTTCTTTTTTCTTATTATGGATATCATATATATATATATACCAAATAGAGCTTTTAAGAAATAAGTCCTGGTTGAAGATAGACTTTTTATGACATCTAGTGGTGGAATAAAGGAACAGCACCAAGAATTTGTTTTTTATCCGGCCTGGAAGAAATGATCTTGGCTTGAAGCCCAGACAGAGATAGCATACTAGACTCTTTGATGTGTCTGAGCTTCCTAACCTTGCAGATTGCAGCTGGAAAAGGGAGGAAAAAACTCTTTGGGCTGTTTTTGTCTGTATGATGGATTATAACTATAAACTACTTTAAAGCCATCCGGCTTTTTTGGATTATAAATACTATTGGTGCTACAGTGTTAAAAATTACCTAGAGACAGAGGAAATTGGATTTCTGTATTTTCTTTGGAAGAGGCCTTGTGGATTACCAACTTGGAATAGCAAGACCTTGAGGAGTACAAACTTGGGCTGTTTTCTTTTTGAACAATAAGAGATGAAATATTGAGAAGAGTGAGAGATGATCCATTGCAATATAAGGGAAAAGAAATTGTGGTGCTGAAGCAGTTACCCAGGAGGATAAGGGATTCACGAAGAGAATATCAATTTTTGACCAAAAAACTAATTAAGAAAGGAGTGACCTTTAGATGGCTGATGACGGAAGGGATACTAATCAATTGGGATACAAAAAGATACAGATTGGATTCTATTTTCAAAGCAAGGGAATTTTATGACAGATACAGAGCTTTTCTCGAAGAAGGAAACTCAGAACTTCAACCAGAAGGGGAATTTAGAAAACAGGAAGAGACAGCATTAGAAGGAGTGGCCAAACAAAGAGAAGTGGAAGAAACAGAAACCATAAACCAAGAAAAAGGGGCTAAAGGGAAAGAACAGAGACAAACTAGAACAGCTAGGAGAATAAATCCTAAATATAATTGAAGAAGATGGAAAAGGACAATGGGATACTCTCAATAAATATAAATGGATTAAATTCCCCCGTAAAGAGGAAAAAACTCTTTACACGATTACAAAAATTAAAAACGGATATAGTTTAACTACAAGAAACACATATTAAAAGACAATATTATAAATCTCTGGAGTGCCCAAAAATTGGGAAACTTTATTTCTCATTAGCACAACAAAAGAAAAGAGGAATAGCTTTATATATCAAAGAAACAATGAATCCTAAACAAATCTACTCAGATGAAGAAGGAAGAATACTAATGGTAGAAATAACGATAAATCAAAAGCAGACATTGATGGTAGCAATTTACGCACCAAATAACAAACAAGAAGAATTCTACCAAAGATTACACAAGAAAATACTGGAAATGGAGTACCAAAATATATGTTTAGTAGGAGATTTTAACGCAATTGTAGATGGAAAGTTAGATTATAGCAGTAGTAAAATAGGGGAAAAAGGAAGGAACATTTTGCCTAAGGCTTTTTTCAGAATGGCAGAAGAAATTTGTATACAGGATATATGGAGAGAAATATATCCTAAGAAATCCCAATGTACATTTTATTCAAACAGTCACAGATCATGGTCTAGAATTGACATGATATGGATATCCCCTGAATTAAGAAGAGATATGCAAGAAATCGAGATAGAAACTAATGTATGGGCGGACCATAATCCGATAAAGATGACCTGGAGAGGAACAAAGAAAAAAGCAAGATGGACTGTAAACCAATTCTTATTGAAAGAGAAAGAATTTATACAAAAAGCCATAAAGGAAATGGAATTTTTCTTCAAAGAAAATAAGAAAGAAGATACATCACTCCAAAATGTCTGGGATAGAGCTAAAGCATATTTTAGAGGAGTAGCCATAACCTATATGGCAAAAAAGATGAAAGACAAAAAACAACAACAAATTAAGCTTAAAGAAGAACTTACAAAACTAGAATTAGAATTACAAAGAGACCCACAAAAAAAAACTCTTAAAAAACAAATGGAAATAATAAAACACAAATTAAATCTAATAGAAGCTGAAGAAATGACTCAACAAATCAAAAGAGCAAAACAAAACTTTTTTGAAAATGGCAATAAACCGGGGATGGATTTCAACAATGGAGGAGTTTGTACACCCAAACTTAATCAATTATGAGAAACTTGTGACTTATAAAGATATTTTGAATACTGATGGGAAACTACAAACTAAACAAGAATTGGAAGAACAGGGCAAGTTAAAGAAACAATGATAACTTGGGCAAAATTCAATGGTGAAAAAAGTAAGGTTCTACATTTAGGCAAGAAAAATCAAATGCACAGGCATAGGGTTTCCTGCCTGAGCAGGGGGTTGGACTAGATGACCTCCAAGTTACCTTCCAACTTCTATTATTATTATTATTGTTGTTGTTGTTGTTGTTGTTGTTATAATAAAAAACTTTGGGCACAATGTAGACCTAGAAAAATGGCAAAACCTATGGAAAAGAAACTACAAAATAACAAGGGCAGCTACTTATAAAGAAAATTTATATAAAATGTTCTGTAGATGGCACTTACCACCTGCAAGATTAGCAAAAATGTTTTAAAATGTGTCTAGCAATTGTTGGAAATGCAGACAAAATCCAGACACATATTATTATCTTTGGTGGACATGCCCTAAAGCAAAGAACTACTGGTCAAAAATACATAGGTGGCTAGAAAAGATGATAGGAGCACATGTAGACTATAAACCGGAATTATTTATTTCAGGCATAATTTCAGAAAATTATGATAAGAAATGTCTATACTTAATATTACATATATTAACAGCAGCGAGAATTATATTTCCTCAATACTGGAAAAATGAAGAAATACCATCTGAAGAAGAAGACATAATTAAGAAAATTTTGGACTGTGCAGAAATGGATAGGCTCACATTGAAAATGAAGGGGAGGCAAGATTCAGAATACTTTCAAACATGGGGATTTTTTTTTATAAATGGTTAGAGAAATGGAATAAAGGGTAGGAATGGAAATTGTATTACTATTAATGTTAAACACGTAAACCCAGATGTGTTGCTTATTAAATACTAAAGACTGTTACTGTAAAAAATTAATAAAATATGCATTAAAAAAAAGAAGTAGACAAGCCACCAACACAACTAGAAGATCAGGGCCAACCCACTTTTAACTTATTCTCAAGCAACTATGGAATTCACTGATTGAACAGAAGATCCTAGGGCAGGGGTCCCCAACCTGTGGCCACGGCCCACTACCGGGCCATGGCTTGCTGGCCAGTAGGTTGCAGAACAGGCTGGCCACGGCGCGCACATGTGTGCATGCGCTCAACCTCACTTCCACTAGCGCTGCTGCTGCGGTGAAAATGTGGTGTCGTGTGTCAAAAGTGGGGTGCCGCGCAGTGAAAATGGGGTGGTGCTAGCGCCCATGCGGCAAAAATGGGGCAGTGCTAGCGAGTGTCATGCAGGCTCTAGCACTGGCCCATTTGCGTTGCACGTGCTCACAGCCCCGTTTGGGTGTACACACACATGCGTGCGTAAAATGTATCCCCCTCCCTTTCCTTCCTGTCTGCCAACCCAGAAAGGTTGGAGACCTCTGTCCTAGGGCAATGAATTAAATTTTGGGTTGAAATATGCAAAACTCCACAGTGTTAGCTTGATTTCTAGTCAGTACACAGTTGTGATGCTTGCTCTTGTAAGAGGAAGGACTGTAGATTGATGTACCTCTGAAAAGTTGACTTAGCAAGTATGAAATCTAACTCCTTCAGGTAACATTTCCTATAGTTGATAGGAGAATATTCTCTGCCAGAGAGGATCACTGTTTATTATTCCCAATTGAGTGTATTGGGCTAGAACAGGGGTCTTCCTCAGCCTGGCTCAGGAATTCTGAGCGTTGAAGTCCACAAGTCATAAAAGGGACAAGTTTGAAGACCCCTGGGCTAGAAATTCAGGCTCAGCAAAAGACAGCTGCATGTGTTATCAACACACCGGGAAATAATTACAAAACATTCAAGACACTGAAAACAAAATGAGGAAAGTCTAAATGCAGAAGAAAGTCTTTGAAATTTGAAATCATTAGTTAGCCTAGATTTCATTTTGAATGATAATACAATATGCTGAAGGTCTTCATAACCTAATTACCTTAATGTTTAAGCCAAATGATATTTATATTTCTATGATTTTTTTCTGTAAGACTAGAAAACAGAACCTGAAATTAATCAATTAATTGCATTTCTAATTATCAATATTATCAGTTACAGTTACGAGATGTTTATCAAATAATGATGATAGAAAAAATAGTGTGGAAATTACAATTGGTCCTATAAGATTTTTACTAGAGCCTTAGCATTATGAGTATGCCACACATGCTTCAGCAACAGTTTATTTCTGAAATTAGTTTAAAGTAAAATCATGGAATCACACAGTTAAAAAGGATCATTTATGTCCAACATCCTAATCAATGCAGGAACCCAATTAAAGCAACTTTGATAGATAACTGTTCAGCTTCCGCGTGAACACAGTAAAGAAAGGCCATACTACTGTATAACATAGATAATTGGTTCCACTATTGAATTCTTATTACTGCACTGCTGGAAGTATATTCTTCTAATATTCAGCAAGACTCTGCCTATCTGTAATCTGAAATTCATTTTTCTGTATCATGTCTTTGGAGGCTCTTTTATGGCTTTGGATCAAAATTGGTAGAGTCTGACAGGTACAAAGTAGTGATAATGTTACTATGATTTGGAAACTGTGCTTGCATTGATGCAGCCTAAAATCAATTGATATTTTTTTTCTTTATTTTGGCAGCCAGATCATATTGCTGATTCATATCCAGGAAATAATGAAATACTGTTTAAGTGTTACATGTTCAGCCTAGTATTTTGAAACTGAAGACCCTTCACTGCTAGGGATTCAATTACACTACCTGGAGGACTATATGATACCAGATGTAGCTGCTTTTTGATCTTCAATAGAAACCTTTTTTCCATTAGCCCTACAGCTGACCCCTTTGGAAAGGATAGGAGCATCTCCCCATCTCTTCCCATAAAAGGCTTGGCTCTTGATTACTTAAATGTCATACTGTATTGAAAGTTGAAAAGGATTGCTTGCATCCACTCCACTACAGAACTTTTTAATATTAGTTAAACTAAATTCATTTTTTTTTCTTGGTTTTGTGCCACCTTATATTTAGTTTTAACTCTCATGACTAGTTTTATTGTGCTCCTTTTATGTTCCTTCTCAATATTTTGTTTTATTATTGATTTAATAAAGTTTCACACTACAGTCACATTGTGAAGCAATTGTGCATTTTTTTAAAAAAAATGCAATAATAAAAAGTTAATTAAAGCAATATAAATAAATATTCATTAAAACGGTGAAGGCAAAAAAAAAACAAATGCAAAGAAAAATTCATCCAAATAGATGTTGGATATTCAGCAGGGTATTCAGATAGAAGCTGCTGCACAGATTTCAAATGGGACAGCATTTCAGGGTCTAAGTATAACTTGCATAATGTTGTAATGACAACATGTAATGCCACTCTGGCTTCCACTTGACTTCTAACACTGCATAGATACCACCTCTCAAACATACTGCTTCCCCCCCACCCCCAAAAAAGATAGTTTAATGAAGAGAAGGACGAGGGGGGACATGATAGCAGAGTTCCAATATCTCAGGGGCTGCCACAAAGAAGAGGGAGTCAAGCTATTCTCCAAAGCACCTGAAGGTAGGACAAGAAACAACGGATGGAAACTGACCAAAGAAAGAAGCAACCTAGAACTAAGGAGAAACTTCCTGACAGTTAGAACAATTAACCAGTGGAACAACCTGCCTCCAGAAGCGGTGAATGCTCCAACACTGGAAGTTTTTAAGAATAGACTGGACAGCCATTTGTCTGAAATGGTATAGGGTTTCCTGCCTGAGCAGGGGGTTGGACTAGATGACCTCCAAGATCCCTTCCAACTACTACTACTACTACTACTATTACTATTATTGTTGTTGTTGTTGTTGTTGTTGTTGCTATTATTATTATTATTATTATTATTATTATTATTATTATTATTATTATTATTATTATTATTATTATTATTATTATTATTATTATTATTATTATTATTATTATTATTATTATATATTTTAATTTGTTTAACCATAATTTTTTAAAAGCTATCTGGGAACCTATGAAAAGTTGTGGTTATAATTCAATCTTATAACTATAATCATAGGTATATACAAATTCTGGTAATCATGTGGGAAATTTAAGACTGCCATCCTAAGCATTCTTTCCTGACAATAAGTCTTATTGATCTGAGAGTAGGGTTTACTTCTGTGGAAAGATACTTGCTGATTCAATGTGGTGGCTTACTGTAACTTAATTGTTTTGTTGTGACTCACATCCTCTTGTTTGCTTTGGAGTTAATAACTCTTCTTCATACTGTTGGGTAGAAATAGGAATCTGTGGTTTCCCGGGTGTTCTGAACTGAATTCCAGAAACTCAGTTAGTGTCTCTCAGATATTCTCTGCAAGCTTTTGGATGTGCATGTTTCGCAATGTTCTGTACACACTGTTTGATCAGTCTTCTAACTAAACCCATGTGGCAGCTTCTTCCATCTGCTGCCGAATAGTCCTCGTTCAACTTATTCAAGTAGGTTCAATGTCCCCATTCATTGCTTTCTGACCATATTGATGTTAATATGGAATTGAATTTCAACAAGTTTAAATACCTTGTTGAAAATCCAAATCCAATACAGCTGGATTGTTGCAGTAAGGCATTGTTGGAAATAAACTGGCCCAGCCCAGTTTAAAGAATTTGGAAGGCCAGTGAAATACCAGCTTTGCTGCATCCTGTAAATATAGCTCTAGAGCAGTGTTTTTCAACCTCAGCAACTTTAAGACATATGGACTTCAGCTTCATGCTGTCTAGGGAATTCTGGAAGTTGAAGTCCACTCATATTAAAGTTGTTGAAGTTGAGAAACACTGCTCTGGACTAACATAATAACATTGTTAAAATGATGCATTCAAAATGAAATACTTATAGAACCCGAAGTAAAACTTAAAAGATGTATCTAGAAGAAGCATATTGACTCCAAAATCTAAATACTTATTTCTTTTATTTTCAAGCATTCAATTCATTGTCAACGCACTTCCCCTGGCAAAGAGAGAGAGACACTGCATTGGTCAGACATTGTTTGGGCTGAGGAAAACCTCAGGGCCCCCCATGTTAATGGGAAAAGAACAGGCAGGCCAGACTATTAATGTGCAGGCTGGCAGAGACAGTTTCTAGAGCAGAATGCTTACCTCTCCCTTTTGTTGCTGGCAGCATCTTGACCTGCTCCTCCATTGCCTGTATGAAAAAGGAGGCAGGACTATGTAGAGTTGGTGGTTGAGTCTAGGAGACAATGAATGAAGCAGCTATAAGGGAGATGCATCAGGAACAGACAGAGGACCATTGTAGTGGGCAGATCATAAGAGGGAGGTTCAAGAGCTAAGGATCCTTATTGAGCTCCCCAGTTCATACAGGAGGGTAATGTAGCCACAAACGTTGCAATCTCCTTCAAAAATTGGTCTGCCAAGAGTGGATGTCTTGCTTCCAAAGAAAAGCAGGCTAAAGCAACTGGCTTTTTCACTCTTCTTAGCTCACTTTTTTCACCATTGGCTTTTGTGGAATATGGAATGGACATATGTTTCCTCAGGGGCATATGGGCAGAAGCGCAATTATTATCCAGGCAGTATTACCTTGTTTGCTGAAAGTGCTATGTGATGTTAATGCCGATCAGTGGTTACAGTAGCAAGCAATACCAGCCAGAGAAATGTTGCTGCTTAGATTCAGAACAGAACAAGGCATCTGCCCACCTATCTATCAGCAAATTGGAGAAAAATATAGCAATAATTCATTAAACCACTAAAAATGTACCTTCTTTTCATGATCTCCCCAATTCTTGCCTAAGACAGTCTTTTGGTAGAGTTGGTCTTGGCAGCAAATAATGACAAGTTTCATTTTAAATTTGGGACAATACTACTATTACAGCAGACAGGAAGAGAAAGGACTTAGGAGAAGGGTGGAAAAGAAATAAAATAAAGAACAGGGAAAGTGCTAAAACTGTTAATAATGAGCTCTCAGTTACTGCTTACTCTGGACTCTTTCCTATGAATATCACAGGGAGAAGTACTATCAGTCCCTACAGAATGCTTTGGGTTATGATACAGGAAACACCCTTCCTACTAAGAGACAAGAGTGAAGACAAGGGGACCTTTAGTTAATACAGGGAAAGGAAATGATAATAAGGGTGGCCAGTCAGTCATACCCCACCCAACAGATTATGGTAGAGCCAAGATTTTTTTTAAAAAATGTCATCATTCTTAGTCATTCTCTAGCAGCACCTAGTGACTTACTCTAGAGAGAAGGTGGGAAGGAAGAAGGAATAACATGGTGCAATGAACAAAGCATGTGTTTCGATTCTCAGTGCAATTAATACATTATATCTATTGATACATATCAGGGATAGGAAATCTTTCTGGGCTAGCGGGAGATGTGGAATTTGGAAAGCAGCATCATGGCACATCCTCTCGCTCTTCCATTCGTACAAGCAATGTCATGATGTATAAATAATGCTGGAGCAGGGCTTAGAGCACAAAACTGTAGCATTATTTTTATCAAATAGCAAATACCTCTGACTCATTACTCATGTTGGCACATAATGCTAGAGTTCTGTGGCATGTGATGCCAGATGCTATATGGTGCACTTTGCTCTGCAACATATTAGCTTTCTATTTTTGTTCTATTTTTATTAAAATAATAGTTCATTTAATTAGAAGGGGGGTCAGAGAACTTGGTAGTGCCAATTCCTTCAAGCATAGTAGTAACCATAGCATGATGCTGCCTAACCTGATTAAATAATTATCTCTTCTTACTATTGATGGTAAACACCTCAGTCATGCTCTTTTGCTTCAGTAATTCTAAAAGTGGTAGTGAATGTATCAAGTTCAAGGGAAATATATACAGTAAATAATATACTACTAATAGTTCATAATGGCAAAATGCTGGAGGATGTATAGGAGTGCTTCTATCATCAAAGGTTATTTCTCACCACCAGTGGAGAACCAGCCCCAGATATTATGATAATCTAGTCAATTCTATACTTTAAAAAACTTCTGAAAATGTATATATTGTTCTACATTTTGATTAAATTGTTTTAATTGTGTTTTTCTTCCCTCTCCTGCATTTTTGTGGACCTATTTAGTTTCAATTTCCAGAGAAACATCTGTTGAGATAAAAATGATCAAAAATATTTGAACACTTTAAGACTAGGAAGTCCATTGGAGGTGAGCGACTTATACATTCAGACAAACAAACAATAGATTTTTTAAACAGATTATAGTGTAGGAAAACTTATGCCATATTAAATCTGTTATCCTTTAAGGAAGGAACCACAAGACTCTTTGTGCTTACTGCTTATTCATAACAAATTATGATATTCTTCTATGTTTTTTTAAAATATAGCACAATAACTCAATATGCTTTTGGGTGCTCATGAAAGAATAAACGAAGTTGGTTTGTCTCCATTTTTATGGAAATATAATAAACAATATGTTTTATTCAAAATGATGCCCTGCTCTTTGATTATATGTTTTCAATGATGGGTTAGAAAGAAGAAAGGGCATTCTTAATTTTGAGCAAATCATTTACTTGGCAGATGAACAAATAATGAGTTACAGTCATGTAATCTCCAAAAGATTCTGTGAAATCCACAGAACATCTCCAAAATCCTCACTACAGTCTCTCTAGATATGCTGCAAATGAATGTAGAACCACAAAAGAACTTCATGCTTGATTCCTCCTACTGCATAGCCATGGAGGTCTTTTGTCCAACCCCCTCTCAGGCAGTGAATCCTATACCATTTCTGACAAATTGCTGTCCAATCTGTTCTTAAAAACCTCCAGTATTGGAGCACTCACAATTTCTGGAGGCAAGTCGTTCCACTGATTAATTGTTCTGACACAAAATTTCTCCCTAGTTCTAGGTTGCTTCTCTCCTTGATTAGTTTCCATCCACTGCTTCTTATCCTGCCTTCGGGTGCTTTGGAGAATAGGTTGATGCCCTCTTCTTTTTCACAGCCCCTTAGATATTGAAATACTGCTATCATGTCAACCCTAGTTCTTCTTTTCATTAAACTAGACATACCCAATTGCTGCAACCATTCTTTATATATTTTAGTCTCAAGTCCCCTTGTTTCTGTAAGAGTAAACCTTTGCCATTTGATGGCAAGTTATTGCAAAATACTGGACTTGAGTTTTCCTTGAATGAGACTTTACGTTAAACTGGAATGCAATTTAGGTTGAATTGTAAAAACCTTTAAAGACTACTGGATGGCTGCAAAGAGTTGCAGGTTCTAATGTCCAGTGGAGGTTACTAGCTATGAGTCATATCTTTTTGTTCAGCAGCAGTTAATTCCATGTTAATTGCTTAAACTCTGTAAAGTTTAGTTTTGCAAAACACTTTTTTCATTTTTTGCCCTAGAATAAAAGTATGAGGATTCAATTGCCGACTTTTAACATATTAAATCTTTTAAATCTTTGTGTCATATATAAGCTCGCTGTGTCTGGATTGTTTTTCCTGTGTTTTCCACCCATATGAAAATATTTCAAACAAACTCTAAGTTTCTATCATCTGCATACAACCCCAATTCATCTGATTAGTGTAATCTCGGTTTCTTTGCAACTCCGAATACTGTGTTTTGGAGAACACTTAAAAGATAAAGTACTTCTCACGCTCTTGAGATGGTATCACTAGAGAAAGGGGATACATTACCTGACTGGATATAAATAGCTAATAAAGTAGGGTCAACTTGGAAATGGAGATGTTGTAGAAATCATTACAATCTCCTTGCCTCCAATTAAATTGTATTAATTAGGCTTCCTGTCCAGAATGTATTTGCGTTAGTTCTCTGGCAATAGCACAGGAAGAACATGGGCTTTGCATAGGAATTCATGTAGTTTATCCCCTGTGGATTCCCAGGCTTTGAGGTATGTCTCAAGAGAGATGCCTATAAGGAGAGGAGATTTAAAAATAAGGAAGATTCCAAATCTGACTGTTTTATAGTTGTTTCTAATACTGATGATTTGTATGGATAGTGCCTTACTTACAAACAAAGTAATGTAAACAAAATGATAGACCGGTGCCCCAAGGAATTTATCTAATAAAAAGTACAGAATTTTGACATAGCATTCCCATTCTGCTTTATGTGTTTAATGCTTTATTTTAATGTGTGTCATGTGTAAAACATATTCAGTATGCTTCTTCGATTACACAAAACATAACATTGATCAAGAACATGAAATGGGACCTCTTTTCATAGTGAATGAACAGTCTCAGTGAATCAACAGAATTCTTGAAGTTGAAGCTTCAAATAATGAACTATTTCACTATTTTTGGGGGTGGGCTCTAGAAGGTGTCATGCACAGGTAATTATGCTAATTTGTAAAGATTTTAAGTAACCTAGAAACACTGTATTTTTCATGTCATGTTCTCAGCCCAGATGACAGCCTATCCTGGTGGCCTCTATTTAGTCAAGAACAACAAACCTAATACAATATTCAATCAGTTGATTGAAGTTATTTGATATTAGAATTCTTGATGTGCAGGGCCATTAAAATTGAAGGTAGTCAAAAGTCGATTTTGAGTTTTATAAAATCTGATTTTAATAAACTAAGAGCAATGTTCAGAGGATTCCATAGAAAGATAAGCTCATAGTAGGATGGACATTTCTTAAGGAAGATATACTGCAAGCACAATGACAAAAGAGTTGTAGCTAGAAAAACATGGAAGGTAGCAGAAAAAGTCAATGAAGCTATGCAAAAAGCTTAGTGAAGATCTGAAAACAATAATTAATATATATAGGAAATCAAGTGATCAAGAAAGAGTACAAACAGGAGGCCCAGAACCTCCAATAATTTGGAAGAATTATTACAGATTTGTGTATTTGGTTATTCATTAAAAAAAACAACCTCTTCTTCCAGGATTCCAGGCAGATGTGGCTCAAAAAAGGGTGTTGCTTTTTTGTAAAGTTGAAAGAAAATATGTGTTTTATCAGGAAGATCTGAGTTAGTCCAGTTAGTATGACATCAATACCAGGGAGGATTGTAGAACAGATAATAAAGAGACAGGTTTGTAAGCACTTTAATACACTCAGAATACAATTATCAAGAATAAATATTTTCAAATTAAATCAAATAATTTTTATTGATGTAATTGACTGACACTGAAGAACATTTAAAAATAAATAAAATATATCAGTAACAAATTCTTACAAGAAGACTCCTAAAAGTCAGATAAATAGTTGGACCTATTCCACCTTAATAATGCTTGAATCCTGAAGTATTTTTCTGTGAATTTGGTTGTACGAAGTTATTCTACAGTTCTTGTTCAAGAGAAGGTAATAATAATAATAATAATAATAATAATAATAATAATAATAATAATAATAATAATAATAATAATAATAATAATAATAATAATAATAATAATAATGATGATGATGATGATGATGATGATGATGATGATGATGATGATGATGGAAGGGACCTTGGAGGTCATCTAGTCCAACCCCTGCTCAGGCAGGAAACCCTATACCATTTCAGACAAATGGCTGTCCAATCTCTTCTTAAAGACTTCCAGTGTTAATAATAATAATAATAAAGTTGGAAGGGACCTTGGAGGTCATCTAGTCCAACCCCCTGCTCAGGCAGGAAACCTTATACCATTTCAGACAAATGGCTGTCCAGTCTCTTCTTAAAAACTTCCAGTGTTGGAGCATTCACCGCTTCTGGAGGCAGGTTGTTCCACTGGTTAATTGTTCTAATTGTCAGGAAATTTCTCCTTAGTTCTAGGATGCTTCTCTCCTTGATTAGTTTCCATCCGTTGCTTCTTGTCCTGCCTTCAGGCACTTTGGAGAATAGCTTGATTCCCTCTTCTTTGTGGCAGCCCCTGAGATATTGGAACACTGCTATCATGTCCCCTCCTCGTTCTTCTCTTCATTAAACTAGACATACCCAATTCCAGCAGCCGTTCCTTATATGTTTTAGCCTCCAGTCCCCTAATCATCTTTGTTGCTCTTCTCTGTACTCTTTCTAGAGTCTCAACATCTTTTTTACATCATGGTGACCAAAATTGGATGCAGTATTCCAAGTGTGGCCTTACCAAGGTTTTATAAAGTGGTATTAACACTTCATGTAATCTTGTTCTATCCCTCTGTTAATGCAGCCTAGCACTCTGTTGGCTTTTTTGGCAGCTGAAGCACACTGCTGGCTCATATTTAAGTGATTGTCCACTAGGACTCCGAGATCCCTTTCACAGTTACTACTATTGAGCAAGTTACCACCTATACTATACCTGTACATTTGGTTTTTCTTGCCTAAATGTAGAACCTTACTTTTTTCACCATTGAATTTCATTTTGTTAGATAGTGCCCAGTGTTCAAGTCTGTCCAGATCCTCCTGTATCTTAAGCCTATCTTCTGGAGTTTTGGCTATTCCTGCCAGCTTGGTGTCGTCTGCAAATTTGATGAGTTCTCCATCTATCCCCTCATACAAATCATTGATGAAGATGTTGAAGAGCACTGGGCCCAGAACAGAGCCCTGGGGCACCCCACTACACACTTCCCTCCATGTAGATGCAATTCCATTGAGGACCACACGCTGAGTACGGCCGGTCAGCCAGCTATGAATCCACCTGGGGGTGATGCTGTCTAACCCACATTTTTCTATCTTATCAAGTAGTAGGTTGTGGTCTACTTTATCAAATGCCTTACTGAAGTCCAAGTAAATTATATCCACAGCATTCCTCTGGTCCACTAATTTTGTCACTTGGTCAAAGAATGCAATAAGATTTGTCTGGCATGATCTGTTTTTGACAAACCCATGTTAGCTTTTTGTTATGACTTTGTTTGCCTCTAGGTGTTCGCTGATTCATTGCTTGATTATTTTTTCCAGAATCTTCCCAGGTATTGATGTCAGGCTGATAGGTCTGTAGTTTCCTGAATCCATTTTTTTCCCTTTTTTGAAGATGGGAACTACATCAGCTCTTTTCCAGTCCTCTGGTAGTTCCCCAGTGCTCCATGATCTTTGAAAGATATAGTTCAGTGGTTCTGAGATCACATAAACTTCATCTGGCCACACAGGAAATAGCTTAAGATGTGCTAAAAAGTACTGAGCCTCTGTAGAAATCAGAAAAGAGTAGGATATAAGCCAGTGTTTCAACTGTAGCTATACCTCAAGGCTCTTTCTGCATTTGCCATCAAGAATTGCTGATGGTAAGATATAAAACCATTAGAAGAGAATATATGTCAATCAGGGTTGAACTGTGGAGTTCTTAGGGCTCTCTGAGCTTGGTTGTTTGCTTGCAGATATGTCATTACTGAACTAGAAGCATCATCAAACAACCAGGTTCAGAGAGCACCAAGAACTCCATACTTTCAGCATGAAAGTCCTGCGGTATATATGAACCATATGTTTCACAAAACATTTAAGTCTATAATGGCTTTTACAGCTTGCTTTATAAAAATTCTGTTAAATGCAACCTGATTCCAAATCCAGAATTATTTGCTTCATCTTTGCACAGCCTGTTTCTAATATAAGGCCAGCCACACCCATAGCAATGTAGTCCATTGGCCAGAATTAAAAGGGCCAAGCCTTGGGGTAGAATTTTTAACTTCGGCTAATAATTGAAGGTATTTGTTCCTATTTAATTTTTTAATTAACTTTCTTAACAGATTGTAAAAATGCTTTAGGTTCTTTTGTGTATATGAATCTTTGAGTCAGTGTCGACTACAGGCGACTGCCAGGACAAGTCCCTGCAGTTTTCTTAGCAAAGTTTTTCAGAAGTGGTTTGCCATAGCCTTCTCCTCGGGGTCTCCTAGAAAATGACTTGCCTAAGGTCACCATCCTAAGATGGGATTAGAACTCAAAATCTCCCAGTTTCTAGTCTGGTGCATTAACCACTGTATCAAACTGACTTTCATAGCATAATAGGGTAAAAAGGTGTCCCTGCAAATTTTATTTGGCTAATCATTGCCAACTATAGCTCATCTCCATTTCAAGGCCGTTGAGCCAGCGCTGTCTGAAGACATTTCTGTGGTCATGTGGTCAGCATGATATCACAGAGTGCTGCTACATAACATAATAGATATCTATAATAAATCATAGATTATATATATATCATAATAGATCTTGATTGAAATCAAGTATTTGATAAAGTACCCATAATATTCTGTTTAGCAAGCTAGTTATGATGGGGTTGGATGGCGGGATATATAGCTGTCTAAAAAATCTTCAGTGGTTCCTCCTCAAACCAGAAAGAGGTATTGAGTAGATGCATGGTTTAATCTTGGGATCTCTTTCTGCAGTTGTTTTATTACAGTATTTACTTAAATGAAAAGATGGAAAAAGTGCTTAACAAATTTACTGATTTTATTGATTGATTGATTGACGATGAGGTTGATGCCAATGTTTAGTGAACATATAGATAGATTTTTTTTACTGAGGATGATCTGTACCCAGCCTTTTCTTTCAGATCTTCCATTGCCACTATAACTAGGTCCATCCATCTTGCTGCTGATTTCCTCCTTTTGTTTTTCTTTCCACCTTTCCCAGTGCTATAGACTTATCCAGAGAGCTAGGTCTTTACATTATGTATCCAAAGTATGATAATTTAAGCTTGATCATTTGTGCCAATGAGAGAAATGTGGATTGGTTTCTTCTATGACTTTTTGTTTCTTTTCTTGGCTATCTATGGTATTTTGAGCGGTCTTCTTGAATACTACCGATTCAAAAGTTCCAATATTGTATTTCTTCAAAATCTAACTTTTGCTTCCATGGAATGGGAGGGAACACCACTGCCTTCATGATTTTGATCTTTCATAATATCCTACAGGATCCTATATTTCTATCCTACAGGATAGAAATAAAATGCAAATCGCTCTTGTTAAGTTACAGAAATGGGCTGAAAGTAATAGAATTAGATTTAATCAAGACAAATGAAATGTTTTCCATTTCAGATATAAGCTTCAAATGCATTGGTTGAGATAGTGGGATATTAATTTGATATTAGTATTTGAGGAAAAGATCTTATATGAGTAATTTGTTGCAGATTAAATATAAGTGAGCAGAGTTATGCAGCTTCAGGAAAAGAGACAAATAGAATTCTAGACTGTATCAACAGAATCATATTTCCCAAAATACAGGAAATAATAGTACCACTTTATCCCTTTCTCAGGTATCATCTACAGCAGGGCTTTTCAACCTTTTCACCGATTGTACCACTTTTAGGATATGGCAATATTCGAGTACCACCTAGCAAGATGTCAAAAACTTGATGACCCCCCAAAAAAAACTGTTCAAAGTTGCAATTGCACTGAAATGACTTATGACCATTTTTCACACTTATGACCATTGCAGCATGCCCAGGGTCATGTGATTTATATTTGGATGCTTGGCAACTGATTCATATTTATGATGGTCACAGTGTCCCAAGGTCATGTGATCCCCTTGTGCAATCTTTTGACAAGCAAAGTCAATGGCAGGGCTGCTGGTGGCCAAGTGCTAAGGCGGGACTTCCCTCCCTCCCTCCCTCTTTCTCATGCCCACCTCCTTCTGAAGGAAGAATTTGACCCCCCCATATTTTCTCTCTTCCATATATTCATCAAACAAGGAAAAGCCTCCAGAGACAGAAAAGACAAACTGCTGAGTGAACTAGCTTAAAAAGGCACATTCCCCTTTAAGAATTAGTTACTGGCTAGAAAGGAAAGTTACGGAGTGCAGCCGGCACTTAAGGAAGAAAAAAAAATGTAAGTACTAGCTGCCGGCTAAGGCAGCCTCCCCAAATGGCTCCATTCATAAGTAAAGGAATGCTACAGGTAAAATCCATTCAGGAGAAAAATACTTCAAAATCCCTTGCAGCAAAACTTATACCTAACAACAGCAGAGCAATAGAAGCTAACACGAGACATCAGCCAAATAGAAATTGCCAAACACTCCTTAAGAACACAAAACCCACATTGCACAAATCCCAGAACTTCAAAGTCACAAAAGCACATAAGAATCCTTCCACTCTCCATCTCCCTCCCTCATGCCTCACCTCCAGCCATTGCTGCCTTTTTTCAATCCTCGTGGAGGGCGACCCCTCCCCACTGCATTTCTTGCCTGTTTTTGCTGCCAGCACAGGTGGCTGCCACAGCAGTTGTAGATTGGCTCATGGCCGGCCGGCCTGCTTGATCTCCTCTCCCCACACCCTCCTCCTCCTTTTTTCCCTTCGGTGCAGCTAGAGCTGATTCTGCCTCCTCCCAAGGCTGCTGCTTTTTTTCTCTCTCCCTCTCCCGCCCAAACTGCCTCCTTTAATAGCCTCTCCTGTCTCCGCCCCCCTCCTCCTTTCTCATGGGGGAGGGTGAGCCAGAAGTGAGCCTGGGGCCTTTGCAGCTCCAGAGGACTCTCTCACTATAAATCTTTGCCTGCACTGGCTCTTTCCCTTCCCCACTACACTTGGCTAGGCAGGGCTGCGTACCACCTGCCACTCATTAATGTACCACAACTGGTACGCGTACCACCGGTTGAAAAGCCCTGATCTACAGTTCTGGGCCTTATGTTGAAAGAAGGATAAAAAGAAACTGGATTGGGATCAGACAAAGGCAACAAGGTTGATAAAAAGATTAGAAGCATTAGAAGTATTCAAGAACAGCCATTTATCATGCATGGTGTAATTTAGATTGCTGCAGTGAAATGGGGGGTGGACTTAAATAGCCCTTTCAATTCTATGATTTGATTTCAGAAATGAATAGGATCCAGTGCAGTTTAGGAATTGTGTGCAATTAATCATGATGCCAAATATCTATTTGTTGGATCACTTTCAGTATCCATCTATTATATCATCTTTTTTATACTTTTTGTTGTTCTGCCCAGGTAATTTCTGTTTTGGAAATGATTAAGAAAATAATTAATTAATAAATTAGATGATAGTGGGTTTTATTGCAGCCAATATCCTCAAAACATAAAATAATATTGACCTCTATGATTCCATGATTGAAACCAACCTAACTTGATCCACGTGTAAAAATAGCATTGCTTCATACCCTTTGCTGATGTAACCTGTTTAAACTAAATTTATCTCTGCCTTTCTATTTATGTAAATATTTAGCGGTTAAAAATGCAATATATACAGTAAAATATGATTATATCTATACAATTAAAATTAAAATCAATATAATTAAAAAGTTCCCTTCATCTCCTCCAGTAATATAATTGTCCCACCTATTGTAACAAAGTAATAAATATAAATAAACTGACATTGCAAAATCCGGCCAACTCTACCACAACATTTGATGCTTCTATGCCACAATCAGTGCAATCAATTAAATCAGTACTAATAAACTCACTAATATACATACATTAAATAACAGATTAATGAGATCGTATTCAAAAGGAAACAAACGATTCAAGCTCAAAGCAAACTAAACTTGTAGATGTGACCAGATTCAGTTCTAAATCATATGCAATCTTGCTTTTTTCATTCTTTACTAGCTCATTTATACATCTTTCAATGTTTCACAGGTGAAAAGCAAGACTGCTGCAAATATGCTGCCCCTTATATTAAAAATATTTCTCCACATTCCCAGCCTATCTGAGAATGCAAGTGGAAGCATATTATCACTCAGTTCTTTTACATGCTTAGGTCTTAAAGTGTTATGTGTTAATGAATCGATAATGCATTTTGTCCCATGACAATTTGTTTATAATACTTACTGAATGGCTGCATATGGCTATTAGACTCTATCTCTCTGTGTGTATGCTACAAAGAATGTTGTGCCTTACACACAATCACATAGAGATGATTATTGGACACCCTGAGGTTTCATTGTAGCAATAGCTAACATGCATCAATTCACTTTCTGTTCTTCTGCAATCTACCAATCTATCCAACAGACTATGACTGAAGTGGGCCGTTGTGTCTGATCCGTTTATCTTCGAATCCAGTATTCCTCATAGATTTTGAGCAAGCACCCAAACTCTACATAAGGCTTATTTTCAGATGTCCTTTCTCCTTTAGGATGGTAGCAAAATTAAAGTTTATTTATTTATTGAAAACATTTATATAGCCACCCATCCTATAACCAACTCTGGGCGGCTCCCAATATAAAATTAAAACAGCATACCAAGCCATGTTAAAACTATAAAATTAAACACATTAAAACATTAAAAACAAAAGGAACGAAACTTGGCACTAAATCAGATTTATAATATGCAGTCATCTACTCTTATCCCGGCGCTTGGGGGAAAAGGTAGGTCTTTGAGGGTTTATGGAAAACCAGGAAAGTAGAAGCCTGCCAAACTTCAGGGGGCCACAGAATAAGCATGCTTCCCATCTCCCATCAGGTGGCAATACTTAGGAGAAGGCACTAGGAGTGTGCCTACACTGTCTGACCTGGGAGGAGGGGTAGACGTGCATAAGGAAAAGCAGTCCCACAAATAACCTGATCTTGTTCCATATAATATAAAGCTTTATATGTTTCATATAAGTTATTTTGTTTTAAACACTTTGGGGAACGGAGTGTAGCTCCCTCCATTTTTTAATACCTATCTTGAATTACCTATCAAGAAGAGAATCTATCCAAGATTTTGAACTGGAGACAGGATAGGCTAGATAATTTCATTGTACTTCAAATAATTATAAAAAAACCTCTCCAGTTTACCACATTGTACATCAGATCCAGGATTTGTCTTGATTTGTGCAAATAAATAATCCCTTCTGATGAGATGACCAAGGTTGATAATATCAGCCAACATGGTGCAGAATTGGTACAAGTTCAAGGGAGCATAATTGTTCCTGGACTTGTATCTTTATTAATTGGCTTTTGCTGGTGAACAGCTAATTTAAATTTGTCATAGGGCTTATTTGTTAGCAACAGTATCTACCATCCTATGTTCTAAGATGAAATAATAGATTGGGCTGCAGAGATTTCAGCTGAGAATTTCCAGCAGATATTCTGTAGCAGGAGGTAAAGAACTTTTGCCCTAATAAATTATTGTTGTTGCAAGCAAATATATTAACCGTGACAAACCCTGCAAAAATATACAGTTGTCCTTGCAGCAGCATTTCAAGAAAGCCTTAAGCAAACTCTGCCCTATTCCTAAATATATCACCTGTACTGAAGCCATGCCAACTCAATTCAAAGAAGGACTATTTCTCAGAAATGTTATCACAGCACACGTCTTACTTTAGAATGACTTGCAGTACCTGCTTAGCATATGATCAGAAAAATAAAACTTCCTTGAAGTTAATAATCATTGACAGCACAAAGTCCACTGTTTTCATGTCCTTGATAGCTTGTTCCTTTTTTCCTTCTTTTTTAGGTAACTCCATTTTTGCTATTGATTTGGAAGAAAAAAGAGGTCTGAAAATAAGCTAAATGTAGACTTAGATCAGAAAATGGAATATGTTTTGGGCAAAAATCACATATGACCTGTGAATGATGTCCTTTGGATAACATTCCACATATTCATTTTTGCCCAGGGAAATGATGACAAGTGCACAGAATAAGGATCCTTTTTCCTTCTATGTAACATATTGCTTTTTTTAAAACCCATGAATGAAAGCTCTTTTATTATGTTTACATAATCTTGCAGTGTGCCTTTTTGGGTTTCAAATTAAAGCAATGTAAGAAGTGGACTTGGGTTTGTTCAATGACCTGTTATAGATTTCATTTATAACACCCAATATCACACAATCAGCAAGTTGGAAAAATGATAAGAGATAATTTCTTATCTTTAATTCTATTTTTGAAATAATGTCTGATCCCATTGACTAACAGTATTGCACTAATGATAAAGCCCTTTCATATGAGAATTACCACATCTCCTCTAAAGTAATCCATCATTGAATTAGTACTTAACCCATATTCATAACATGTAGCAGGAACCTGAACAAGATCTAAAATGTTGGGTGGAAATAACTAAGATTTCCTCATTCCTTTCAAGCCATAGTACTGTTTTCTCCTTCCCTGCTCCCAATACTCTGTTTTTTGTGGTCAATCAATGTTTAATCTCTCAAATTCCTGTGTGGCTAAAGGAATGCACTCACAGAAAATGTTAACCTCTCAAGGAGGAAGTGATTAAGGAGGGCTGATGGCAGCTCTGATGTTTCAGAGCTCTGCTTCTAGCATGGCTCTTAAAGGCCAAATGTGGTCATTGGCTTGATTTAAAAAAAAAAAAAGCATTACTCATCAAGGTGCTAAAGATTCCTAACCCCTAAGCACAGTGCTTATATCTTCTTAAAACCCACCCAACCAGTGGTGGGATTCAGATATGTGAATAACTGGTTCTCTGTGTGGATGCCGCTTCCGGAAGTCCATTCTGGGCCTGGGCAACAAAAAATTAGCTACCGGTTCTGCTGAAGTGGTGCGAACCGGCTGAATCCCACCACTGGCTACAACTCTAGATATCTTGCATGTGTCTTTGACAAAGGTGCCATGGACTCTCAGTGGTGTCCAGGTTTCTTGCTGAGCTGATTTCGCAATAAATAAATAACCTTTATTGTCATTTTTTATATTGTGGGCACAATGGCACACATAAAATAATGAAATTTAGTTGCCCGCTCTCAAAGTGAAACATATACATGACACACACCTAAACATACTATGTACAACATAGATATAGACCCACATCCCTACATATACATAGCAAATAAATATTAAATACTGTCCATCTTGAATATATAACGCAAGGAGGAAGTTTGAGAGTTCGCAAGGTTAATGCTGTATGGAATGAAACTATGGCTGAATCTGGATGTTCTGCTACGGATACCACGAAGCCTCCTCCCAGAAGGTAACAGGGAAAACAGGTTGTGGAGAGGATGTGTAGTGTCCCAGAAAATCTTGCGGGCCCTGCTCAAGCAACGCTTCTGTGCTATGTCCTGGATGGTAGGGAGGGAACTGCCAATGATCTTTTCGGCCATCCTCACCACTCTCTGCACTGCCTTCCTGTCTGAAGCAGTGATGCCTCCAAACCAGACTGTGATGCTGTATGACAGGATGCTCTCGATTGTCCCCCTGTAGAAAGTGGTCAGGACAGGGGGAAGAAGATGTGCTTTTCTCATGCGGCGCAGAAAATGCAGGCGCTGCTGTGCCCGCTTCACCAGTTTCTCACTGTTTAGTAGCGCCAAGTCAGCCTACTCGTTAGCTGCACACCCAGGAATTTGATGCTGGTAACCATCTCCACAGGAGAATCATTAATGCACAGAGAAGTGTGGCTGTGCCTGCCTTTTCTGAAATCAACAATGATCTCTTTGGTTTTTCTTGTATTTAAAACTAGGCTGTTTTCTTTACACCAGTTCACCAACCCCTCAACCTCCTTGCAGTAAGCTTCCACCTTGTCATCCTGAATAAGGCCCACTACTGTTGTATCATCTGCGAACTTCACAATATGGTTGGTGGCAAACCTAGCACAGCAGTCATGGGTCAACAGGGTGAACAGCAGCGGACTTAAGACGCAGCCCTGAGGAGAACCTGTGCTCAAGAAAATGGTATTTGAGGTATTTGTTCCAACTCGCACATATTGGGGCCTGTTGGTAAGAAAATCCAGAATCCAGTTGCACAAAGGAGTGTTTAAGCCTAAAAGGCCCAGTTTGTCTACTAGATGCTGGGGAATGATTGTGTTAAACGCCGAACTGAAGTCGACAAACAGCAAACGCACATGAGTATTTCTTTCCTCCAAGTGCTTCAGGCTCAGATGGAGAACGGAAGAAATAGCATCCTCCGTAGAGCGATTTGGTCGGTAGGCAAACTGAAGCGGGTCAAATGCTGGCGGGAGGCTAGATACAATAGTGTCTTTTATCAGCTTCTCAAAGCATTTCATGATGGGTTCACTCTCTCCACAGGGAAGCAAGCAGAGAAAAAGAAATCTGTAAAAGATGTCAAAACTTGCTTCTTCTTCAGTCAGCAGTTCACAAACAATTTCACTGAGGTAAATAAATTCTTGACCTGGGAACATTCTCTTTCTGATTAAGACATGACTAATTTGTTAGCATTATAATTGCACATGTTACATTTTTGGTATTTAATCATTATGTGAATTCTGCTGGGGAAAGTTTTTAAAATTCTTGGCTGTTGCAGGCTTTACCACTTTGTTCCTTTCCCCAGAATACAATTACTTAACTTCCAAAGCTGAATAACAGATTCAAATCATGGCATCAGAAAATTTTTAAGTATCTTTAATAAGAAGTATACTAATTTTAAGAATATTGAATCAGTGCCTGCATTAGATTAACTGAAAGTTTCTGTTAAGGCTTGTAAGATTTCAGGTTTTCAAACCTTTTGGGCATGATATTTTAAAATCCAGAAAAAGAATGGTGGAGGAGGTACAGTGGCTGGTATTATGGCCTTGTGGATAGCAAATTCTTAGAAACTCTCCAGACATACAAACTGGATCTTATCAGAAATGAGGTTGCACCAGGCACTCCCTCAAAATTTGTTCTCTCCCTGTAAAATAGGGGCATAATTTTAAAATCATTATTAAAATTCTACTCCTTATATAATTGCAAGTGACATCATGCTGGAACTATGGAAGGGCAGAAGTTGTATCATGACATCACAAAGGATATTTACTGTAGGTGTCATCCTGGCTAGCTCCACATGCTTCTGTCCCCAGCCCTTGCAGTTTGTACTAGGTTTGAAAATTTCTGTTGTGGGATTGTTTCTCTGTGAGTGTACGTTCCATTCTTATATCATAGAGTGATATAACAGCTAGTTGTTATAGCAGCCACTTGTGTGTTATCTTATACTTGTATATATCATACAATTTAAGTGAAGTCATTTCTATGAGGTACCAAAACAGTCCTGCATAATGCCTAATGCTGTTCTCACATAATTTGCAGCGAGAAGCTCTGGGGTGTGCTCTAATTAAAGCTTCCCGCTATGAGCTAAATAGCTTGCTTATTATTTTTATTTGTATCTTTTTTGAGTCTTGAATTGTAAATGCTAACAGGTTTATCTGACATCAAATTCTGTTTGGATGACTTTTTGTCTAAAGCAGGGATAGGAAGAAAGTACACTGATCTCTGGAACTTGTCTAAATCTCTAACACACACACACACACCACACACACACACACACACACACACCAGTTAGCTTGAATCTTCTAGAAACTGCAGAAGATGCCATTTTATTTAATTCAAGGAAGAAGATGACACAGAAAGTATGTAGGGCCTAGCTCAGGTTTTTAATTCTGGAACCTATGGGCTTCTGGGTGCTCTTGAATTGGAAATTTCACCATCCTTTATCATTGTCCATTATAGCTTTGGATATGGAAAATAGGAATTTGGCATTATGCTGCAAAATCTAGCAGGCCTCAGTTTTACCACTTCTGTTTCTGAATAACTATCTTTATATAAGATGGAGACTGAATCAGATACCATATAAGTGACATAATAATTACTATAATTGTGATTTTAACATACGGGTAGTCCTGGATGTACAACTTTAAATAAATAAATAAATACCACAAGTGAGCTTGGAATTTTAGTCATAAGTCATTGTCCTCATAAGCTGAATCACCATGTGTCCAGACTCAATTCCATGATCATTTTTACAACAGTTGTTAAGCAAGTCACCATGGTCATTAAGCAAATGATGTGGTCATAAGTCAGAATCCTGCATATCCAATGTTTGCTGGAAAACAGCAAAAAAGTCTCAACCCATGATCACATGACCATGGGACATTGCAATTGGTTGTAAACACAAGCAAATTGTCAAACACCAGCGATGCAATCACTTGACCATGGGGTTAGTGCGGCAGTTGTGACTTTGAGGACAACTCATAAGTAATTTTTTCCAGTCTGCCATATCTTCAAATCATTAAATGACCAATTATAAATTAAGGACTATCTGTATACCCAATTTGTCAGTTTCTTGTGAGTTCCAGTACAGGTAGTCCTCAACTTACAACAGTCCATTTAGTGACCATTCAAAGTTACAAAGTTAACTTTGAAAAGTGACTTCTGACCATTTTTCACATTTATGACCATGGCAGCATTCCCATGGTCACATGATTTACATTTGGATGCTTGACAACTGGTTCATATTTATGACGATTGCAGGGTTCCTGGGCCATATGACCATCTTTTGCGAACTTCGACAAACAAAGTCAATGGGGAAGTCAGATTCACTTGGCAACCGTGTTACTAATTTAACAACTGCAGTGATTCACTTGTCAAATGTGGCAAGAAAAGTCATAAATTGGGACAAAACTTAACAAATTTCTCACTTAGCAATATAAATTCTGGGCTCAATTGTGGCTGTACGTCTAGGACTACCTGTAAAGCTATCTTATATAAGCCTCAAATAGCTAAGTTACCACAAGATGGCAGCAAAGCAATGCAGAAAACCACTTGCTTCCATCTAGTGGTTTCTTGGATGTTTACAGGCCAAATCTGGTAGCATTACGCATCTAGGCTCAACATTATGCCTATTGGTGTACTGAGAATAATACATAGGTTAAACACCACAACTCACATAACCTATATGTGAAAAATGATGTGTTTTATGTTTTCTTTCCATTCTTACTTTGATAGAGTAGCTAGCTGGCTGACGTCTGTGATTTCATAAGTTAATGAGTAAAGATGAGGGAAGCCAATTATTAGCAGTTGTTGGAAATGTTAATTATCAAGCACCTACCAGGTGGGCTAATATCTGGTTTTTAATTTTGTTCTGAGCTGAGCATTATTTCCTTCTACAAAACATTTAATTTTAGCTTCAAAATAGCCTAAATAGCCTCAACTCAGCAAGCCTTAAAATATTTACTTCTTTGTCATAATCTCTTTTGTGACATTGAGCTGAATCAATTTTTGAAAATGCAAAAGGCTCACATGTAAAATACAGCGTTTATACAGCCTCCCTTTAGAGGTAAATGCATTATTACAAAAGCGTAATGATCAAAAATCACAAGATTAAGTTAATTATGCTAAATCCGGTCTGAACATCTGTCTGACTGTGCGACAATCCATATAACTAGAAAACTGTATGCATTATGGCACATTCATATAATGTTTGATTATATTAAAATATCACTGTCTGCTAAAATTTAAACCAGCTTTCCATAACCTGGGGACCATCAGGTAAATGCGTTCAGATTACAAATCCCAGTATTCACAATGCCCAAAGTTGCTGCACTTTCTGTCTAGAGTGATAGGCTCTTTCGTCTTTGGGAAATCTGGCATTTCTTCCTTAAGGGAAAGTTAATGTTTATGTGTTTAACGTGTGTCCAGGAGGTCTTATCCATAGCACATTTTGCAGCCAACTTTCAAATGAAAACAGCAGAACAAATCATTTATTAAACATGGTGATATAAATGAATAATGGATGAAAAGGAATGTGAACGAGGAGGCTCATAGCAGCAAGAGGTTAAGACATCCATTTACAGCCTCCTTGTCATCCTCCTCCTCCTCCTCCTCCTTTGCCTTCTTTGATCTTAACAGCTCTTTTTTTACGTATTATTAGTGGCTGGGTTGGGACTCTGGTGTTTGCTTCCTTTGATACGAATGGCAGCCCATCAGACCAGACACCACTATAGGCACGACAAACTTCTGGATCTCAGGAGCAGGCATTTTTTAGCCTTAACGTTGTTAAGGGTGATGGGCAGTGGAAAATAACTTTCAGAAAGTATCTCTGAGAAGCTTAAAGAAGAGATCTATGAGGGAGGCAAGGGAAATCTTTGAAGTTTGGGCCAACTGCCTTTAAATACATGGCATTTTTCAACCTCTGCCCATTCTCTTTAGCACCAAACATTTCAGCAAGGAATGCTCACATACTTTATTAATTGCACGGGGTGCTTTTTGAGTGCTTCTATTCCTCACCACATCAGACTATTATCCCGAACCCAACAGTATTCAATATTGATATCTATTGGATGGTCCTGTAAAGCAGCATAAATTTATGGATTATAGCTCTTAATCCTATTCCTAGGATTGAGCAGGCTGTGAGCAAGGTGCTTTGGGAGAGAATGAGCAGGCACTCACAGTCATTCCACTTATCCCTGTCTTTCTGCCTTAGTGCCCATCCTCTTCCCATGCTTTATTTCATGCTTTCTTCACCCTTTCTCTAGCATGTGGCACTGATAGCCACTCGTTCTCTGTTTACATTGTAGAAATAAAGAAAGAAGTGTGTGGTACCTTTGTCCCAGCTCACTATGGAAATCTCTGCCTTGCTCAGTTAGACTGCCTCCTAGGAAGCCACTGAAAACAATCTTTATTTATAGGTTCTTTTTGAGCAGAGGGTCCTTATTGACAGTTGTGGGGGGAAATATTGTTTTGCTTGTAAGTTTATGGTAAGAATTGCATTGTTTTGCTTTTAATACTATTGCAAGCAACTACAGGTCCAATGAGTAGGCAACATATAGCAATAGCAACAGAAATAGAAATAGCACTTAGATTTATATACACCCTTAGTACTTTACAGTATTCTCTGGTTGATTTACAGTGTCAGCATATTGTTCCCAACAATTTGGGTTCTCATTTTACCAACTCAGAATGATGGAAGGCTGAGTCAACCTCGAGCCCTGTCAGGATCGAACTCCTGGCTGAGGTCAGAGTTTGCCTGCAATACTACATTCTAAGCATTGCACCACCAGGGTTACATATACTGTATATGTTGCAATAAATAAAGTACACTGCATAAAAATTGTTGCAGTTCTTCACAGAGAGCTGGAAGTATGGGACAGAATAAGATCACTGGGTTTTTTTTCAGAGTTGACAAACATAGATCCATTCTGTCTGTTCCAAGGCATTCTTCTTTCTGAGGCAATGCTGATTTGTATCAATTTCATACTAATACAGTTTTGGTAAAGTTCTAAAATCTAGTGGTTGTCCTGAGTTTCAGAACTCAGGTCTGATAGACCTGGACTTGCCTTAGTTTAGACTATTTACATCTGGATTTATATCCTTATTTGGAGAGGGGCTAAAATTTCTAAGATAAGCACTCTGTTACTATGCTGATATCAGTCCAGATAACTTTGGTCAAAAGAACCAGGTAGTAACAATGAGAAACAATCTTTCAATGTATTGTGTTGCTAGATAGTGCAGAACAATGGCTTTTTCAGCTTCCCAATCCAGTTAGCTTTGTTTTAGAAATTACTCCTGTCCTACATAAATAGCAGACACCAACATCTTGCCTTGTAAGCTTCCCTGAGCAGATTAAATGGGGCTACCATATCTGGGCTGGAAAAATCTGGATGACAGCAAAAAGATGTATTGTTTTCCTATCATCTAATGATTATCCAGATTTTTGCAGCTTAGATAAGGTATCATACACTATCATAAATAACAAAGGGAAGTGTCCTGGTGCCTGACTGGGAGAATGTGCAAATTTTGATTAAAAAGTAAGTTTAAGGGAAATATGTGTGGGTTGAGTATGTGCGTTTTGATGAAAAGATTAAGTTAAGTAGTATAGCAGACCTATGCAAGTCATAGAGTGGCACTAACTTCACACAATGCCCTTGTTGTAGACTCAACAATGAGATAAACAAATGAAAAAAACAACAACACAATAGAAGATGGAGAGAGTAGTTTACTACAAATTGCTGAACTTCATATTTAACTAAACAAACTATCCAAAATACATTCGGGTTATTTATTTAGCAGCATTCCTATAAAAAATATTCCCAACATAAGAGTGAAGGTTTGGAAAACATGGTGATCTGGGCAAAGGCATAACATCTGATTCCCAACAGGGCTTCATTAGGCATGAAGGGGCCTTGAGGATGCTTCTGAATTCAATGTTTTCTATGGAAATAAAGATGACAATAGTTGAGACAATATTTTTATGAGCCTTGCACAGTTTGCCAGCTGGGGCTTTATTTAGAGTGGGGAAAAAATGCTTCTGAAAAACATGTTTTGATTATCTGTAGTCTAGAATATAACAGAAATACTTCAGCACCGGGCTGGCCTTACAAGCAATCATGAAATCAATTAGGAGAGAGAGTAGTTGTAATAGTTGAAGATCCTTCTGCCTAGAGGGTGCCTTGAAACTCAACTATTATTTTCTTCAGTGAGAAGTGACTAATATTGGCAGTCTCCTTTGTGTATGCTTGTAGAAGGGAATCAGGGATTTCCAGGGATGAATATTTTGACTAAGTACTTTTCTTTATCAAAAAGGTATAGGATTAGCATAATATTATGTAAAATTAGAATACATAAATTACATTTGTTCCATTTGTTTGTTTTTAATTTGTTATTTCTTGCTGCAAATATTGTCTTCTAATAACCCTGGTACAGTTTGGCTGGCTTTCATTTATTTATTATTTTAGTTCATGTATTTGCTTGCAGCAGCCTTGTGTATGAGGTTGATATGGCAAGTCCATACAGATAGGCTGATGTATTTGATTTGCTGCTAGCTGAAGTAACCTGGGCTGACAAAGACTGACTCCTGGCATTCAATCAGAAAATTAGAATATAGGTTAATAAATTGTGAAAGTAGGACAGTCAAGGAAGGTATACTTTACTTCTTCGTTTTTAATGTAGCCAAAGGTACCTTTTTCCTCTTTTAAAGGGGAGACTGAAATACTGCAGCCCCATTTTGTGTCCATTTACTGTATTTATTACGTTAGAAGGTTATAGCTTTAGTTTGATCACATTCTGTCCATTAGGTGTAAGCAAATTAAGGATTGAACTTGATTGGATTGATTGGTTGTCTTTGTGCTGGGCTTGACAGATGGATCTTGCAATGCTTGGGCTGTGAGCTATAAAATACAAACTGTAGTAGGCAAAGTAGAGACCAGATTAGAATTGTAGCATAGGTTATGGAAAGAGGAAGGAGGCAGTGAACCTGGGAAATATCTCAAAAACTGTTTAAAGAAACATGCCTTCTTTAAGAAAGAGATGGCAGCTTAAAGAAGGAGATAGAAAAGATAGGAAGAGACCAAATTTTGTTTGTTCCCAGCAAATAGGAAAGGAAGAGTGGTGGCAACAGATAGATGGCACAGCAAAGAGCAGAAGTCAGACAGCCCAAAGTGCTTTCAAACCTTAATATGGGGGGGGGGTGTATTGGAAACAGAGGGTCTTGAACCATCTGCTCCCATGGCCCTGAACTGAACAGATAGTCTTGGCTGATATTTGTATTCCAAAAGAAGCTGCCATCTACATGTTTATCAATCAAAATTTTAGACTGTTTAAAGATTTTTGGCATGCAAGAAAGCTAGTAGCTACAATGCCAAGATTTTATTAAGTTAGTTGTTTTATTCCACACTTTCATTTTTTAAAAAATTAAGTGGATTAAAACAGCACAAATTTAAAGCTGCCACAATAAACAACACATTAGGACAGCTTGGCCAGATAAATATTTTGTTAAGCTTTCAGCACTCAATAAAGACCTACATGTTCTCCCAGACTTGGGGTTGAACTAAGGCTAAGTTGTTCAATATGATGCAATTTTGCTTTGATGTATTAGCTTTTGTGATTCTATATGGCTTTATTGGACTGCATTATTTACATCCTGTTTTGGAACTTCTTTTAATAAAAAACAGGCTAAAACAATATAAACAAGTCACATTTGAAAGTGGTAGGTAAATAGAAAGGAATCCATTGGTGCCACAAAGGTACTAAATTTGTTTTAAAAAAAGTTTTCTTCAAAAAAGTTCCTTCTTGGTGCTTTCATGTCCAGGTGAGTCAGCAGAAGAAACAGGTTCCCTTTTGATGCAGCTACCTGTATGACTAGTTGGCCTGCTCTGTCTCCTCTGGAGGCAGAACACTTTTGTATTTACACAAATTATTCATAGTTCTAGGTTATACTTTGCTTCTTTTGTTAATTCTGAATTCACTCTGGATTTTCCCCAGTGACTTACAATGGCATTTATTGCTTGACCCTGAATTTTTGGGACCGTAAT
This sequence comes from Azemiops feae, assembly GCA_023970755.1. Lineage (NCBI taxonomy): Eukaryota > Metazoa > Chordata > Lepidosauria > Squamata > Viperidae > Azemiops > Azemiops feae. The sequence continues at coordinate 3,039,545 of JALGBA010004091.1, forward strand.
TAAAGCACTGTGATTTTACATTTAGCATTTGTTGATTTGTGTGAGTATTTGTGGGTGATTTGTTTAATGTTCTTCCTCTTAATGACTCTGGTTATGCCTTCAAAATAAAATGGAAAGCAGCCATCCCATACCTAGAATTCCAAATAAAATCAACACAATCAATCTAATTAAACTATTTAATATATTGTCTTCTTGAATAAACTCTCTGGGTTTCAGTATAGGTTAATTGTGGAATGGATAATTAAATAAATTACCTGGGCCTTTTGCTTGACTTTCTATAGTCAGATTTCCCCCTTGTTCTACTTGTTTCTCATCCTCCTTTCCCTCTGAAAGTCAGACTGATTGTTGTCTTGCCCAGCTATGATGTTGGAAAGCACCCAGGACCTAAATTCATCTTTCTAATGATCCCTGGAATAATTATACAAGCACACTATTTTCTATGGTTGTGATTTTTTTATAAATGAAATTATATGGGAGAGATTTTATTGGGAAAGAAAAATTAATTCTATCTGTTCAAGTGTTGTAGCACATTATGGTAGACTGTCAAGCCTGGAAGGTACTTTTCTGCTCATCTAGAAAAGTCTTTTGCCCTGGGCAGAAATCCACTGCTACACCATCCCTGGCAGTTGACCATCAGCCTCTGTTTAATTGAGTCAATTTATCAGCTGCCTTAGCATGCTAAAGCTATGGGCTTGTCACAGCATGGAAATAAATGAACCTATTAGTGCAATGCTGAATTTAATGGATTTCATTCCCAAATAAGCAGGAAGCAGTTGAAAGGACTGGCTTGCTTTGTTGGGACTTGCTCATGCTTCTATTGTTTGCTAGATGCCAAAGTTAACAGGAAGGATAGAATTATTGGAAGTTGACAAACCTTCCATAGCCAGAGTATATTTTGCTAACCTGTATACAAAAGTTAATTCCTCCTAACATACAGATTCACTTTTCCCCACCCAGATCTAGACTTTGGAGAGGAGTCCTGGGAGCTACAATCCACAAAGTGAATTTAAACTAATTAGAGTTAATGATTATTCCCCATCAATTTATTTTCATCCATGTCAAAGTGGCAACTTTTGAAGGGACTCTAGAAACAATGAATGTTTTGAGGAGTCACACCTGCTTTGTTAATGCATGCATTCCTGATTTAGTACAAAGGTATAAAGTATATATGTTCATTATAGTGTTAATTAGAAAGCCTAATAGGCTTTCTAATTAAAATGGGAAACACGTTCCCAAAAGCAATTTTTAGAATTAGAGGATAACTTGCATTTAACTGTTGCAGCAAAATACACACCCAACTTTAGATGCCATAAAACAATCTTTCCAATCTGGATGTAATGGGAATGCAGTTGTCTCCAGACATTGCAAAATACCTTAGAATGATGATAGAACCAGAGCTGCTGAGAAGTTTTGTAGACCACATCAGAAGGAAGTTCTGCTTATGATAAGCAGGCAGAAAGATTTTGTTTCTAATTACTGGGTTTCATTATCAATGTATTCAAATATTGCACGCTAACAGTGTGACTCAGGGATTTTTTTTTTCATGCAGCAAAACCAACATCCTGATACAATTGATGTATCACATTGTAAAACAACAATAGGTGCATTTTTTTTAAGCCTAAAATCTGGCAGTTGGACTAAAGTAGCTTTTCTCAGTCTGTTGTCCTCGGGTTGTTTTGGAATTATTATATCCCAGAATTTAGGCAATTGCTGCCTGGCAGTCTGAGGAATTTAATCCCCATAGATCTGAATGCATTAGGTCAGAAAAAGCCATGTTAAGTCTTTCGTTCTTGGGTCAGGGCCAGCTGCAGTTGTTAAGTGAATCCATTGTCCGCTATTCTTACTGAAAATAGGAAAATAGGAAATAAATGCCTATTTTAAGCAAAAACATAAATCACAATCATGTGACCACAAATTGCTACAAGCGTGGACCAATTACTGACAGCCTGATATGTGATTGAAGTTGATTGGGGGGGGAGGGCAGCAGCTTCCAAATTGGATTTTAAGTTGGGCATTGTAACTTTGAACAGTTGCTAAGTGATTGGTCATAAGTTGAGGACTCTCTGTATACCTGTGCTTGATACATTGTATAATCATGTTTTCATGTATCAACAAAGATGTTACAAAACAAGAAGGGCTCCACGCTTCTTAATCTTGTTGAGTGTTATGCAAAGCAATGGGTGGAAGAAGAAAAAAAGTGAGAGAAGGAAACCAACTGATGTAGTCATAGCAGCTATTTCCCTGCCAGTGGCTTAATGTCTCCCTCTGAAATACATTAAAACCAATGACATTAGACAAAAGAAATCCATACAGGGATGCGTGAAAAGAACACAAACAAAACGCTTCCAGGAGCACAAGTCATTTTCCCACTCAAAGTATTGTCTAGAGTCTTCTATCATTATGCCAGTAATGAAGGTAGGCTTGATATTACAGTACTTCAGTGATGGCTGGGTCACTAGTGGGGAAATGTCTAAGGTTGCAACTGATTCTCAGCCGAAACATTCAGAAATGTATTAAAATATAATAAACTAGAATGTAGCCCCCTAATCGTGCTAATGGGCTGGACATCTTTTATAATGAGGCACTGCTTGAGTTAATTGGGAGTAGTTAGCACATCTCTGATGATTTTATAGTTGCTCTTCCGTTTAATTAACACTTTGCTTCTTCCTTCCCCTTTTCCATGAATTAACCAGGAGGGCAAACCAACCTGCCAATTGTTTAAAAAGAGAAGAAAATTGCCTGACCTGAAGACAGAATTGAGTGGTTGACCTTGAAAAACTGGCTGGTGTATTTGTCTTCGTGGAGAAAATATGACTCTGCAGGAGTCATTAGGGAAGAAGAGTTTCTGTCTCCTAAGGGTATGTCTGAACTGTGTCTTACATTATCCTCTCAAAGGCCACTTTGAATCTACGTCAGGCTGTCTGTAAACTGACAAACTATGTCACTGGCTGACCACAGGATGAGAAGCCAACTCCCTCACAGATAATCTGTCTTGGAAAAAACAAAACAAAACAGCTTTGGGGACAAATCTTCAAGATAGCTGTTTGGGATGTCAAAGCTACATTCATTTAACCCACCCAAGAAACATTGGAAATTGCAGAAGGAAGCTGTCCTTTGTTAATTTCAGATCCAACATTTGCAGCTGAGCGGCAGTTGCTTGAAATGTTGCAATTGGATACCAGAATCAGGTTATATCAAGTTTGATGTATGAAGTTAGTAATTAGAGCAGAACGGCTTAAAGTCTCTGTGAGTTGCTGAAAGATTTGCAGCATCCAATGGCTCCAATGTTCTAGAAACAGACTTTGGGCTTTACGTGTAAGCAACTAAAGGAGGGTCTGATATTAATGAATGCTTAAAAGAATACTACAAGTGGAAAAAAAATGGTTTTACTTGTCCTAGACCAACAGAGGTTTCCCAGGTTTGATCACCTATCTGCTCACCCATCCTATTTGGCAAAAAAGAAATCATTTTTTTTTTAAATCAGGGGTTTAAATGGCATTGTGCATACCAGAGAAAGAATATGGTGAAATAGCTGAGTCTCTTTCCTAGTGTCATCTTGCAATTAGAATCATCAGCAGTAAATGAAATACTAGATATGGCAGTCTGCCAACAATGTTAATAGAAGATTATATATGTATAGCAGATAGGAAAACCATCACCCTCACAATAATACCCAGTTAATTATTTCACATTTCTTTGAAATACATTTGTGGAAATGTTCATATGCCTGCACAAAATATGATCACTGAAAAGTGAGGCAGTGGGACACATCGAATGCTGCCTTTTAAGTATGCTGTACTTGGTGATGCCAAATGCAATATGAATATTGTGATACGTAAACCGCAATGGGTGCTATTTATTTCCCCTAATCATCTTTGTTGCCCTTCTCTGCACTCTTTCTAGAGTCTCAACATCTTTTTTACATCGTGGTGACCAAAACTGGATGCAGTATTCCAAGTGTGGCCTTACCAAGGCATTGTAAAGTGGTATTAATACTTCACGTGATCTTGATTCTATCCCTCTGTTAATGCAGCCCAGCACTGTGTTGGCTTTTTTGGCAGCTGCAGCACACTGCTGGCTCATATTTAAGTGATTGTCCACTAGGACTCCGAGATCCCTCTCACAGTTACTATATAAAATGATATCTCTTCTGAAAGATATTGGGATGAACACAAATTTTGGCAGGTGATAAAGAAATTTAGACAAATTTATAGAAGAGAAACAGGCCTCAGGGCATCAGAGATAGCTCTAGATCCTGAAGAACATTAGTTGGAAAAAGTTACTGCATTCATTCTGCTTGCGAGATTTCCCTAGGGAATTGTTTGATCAATGTTGGAAACAGATGTTCTAGCTAGACTGGTATCATCCAGCAATATTATCTCTAGATTTTTTTTTAGTAATGTGACTCATATGTTTGGAAGCAATTTCTACTTTAGGTAATAAAAATTAGTTAGACTACATCTGTATGTTCTGAGAGCACATCAACCTCTAGCTGAGGCGCTGAAAGAAATGCTAGTTCTCTCTTTGTATAATTCAACTGCATTATTCTTACAGTGAGACAGGCAGAGAGCAAAATATGTGGGTGCTGAAACTATTATGAATGATAATCTAATTAGTTCCATTTTAATTTGGTTGCAACACCGAGGTATTTTCACTTTATTTAAAAGTTGCTCAACGTATGAAGGGCATATTAAAATATCTTGGCTTTGAAAAGAGAAGAAAATAATTGGATCTGGGATGGAAAATACTTTAAGTAAACAGGAGTGATACAGAACAAGGCTAATTCTTATCTGCAGAAATTGCTTTATTGGCACCAACTTCAGATTTATAAGAGGTTTGAGTAGAGTGGATAATAATAATAATAATAATAATAATAATAATAATAATAATAATAATAATAATAATAATAATAATAATAATAATAATAATAATAATTAATAATAATAATTAATAATAATGATGATGATGTTGGAAGGGACCTTGGAGGTCATCTAGTCCAACCCCCTGCTCAGGCAGGAAACCCTATACCATTTCAGACAAATGGCTGTCCAGTCTCTTCTTAAAAACTTCCAGTGTTGGAGCATTCACCGCTTCTGGAGGCAGGTTGTTCCACTGGTTAATTGTTCTAACTGTCTCTTCTTAAAAGCACCCACAATGTCTGAAGGGAAGCTGTTCCACTGGTTAATTAACTTCACTGTTAGGAAGTTTCTCCTTAATTCCAGGTTGCTATTTCTATTACACTACATCATTGTGGTATGAAATTTGTTATTGTATTACTTCAAGACATGACAAAAAATTAAGCAAAGTACAGCATTTGTATAAAATGGGATGTGTATAAAATGTGGATGATATCTATACGTAGTAAACTATAATCAATGTTATGCATGCATACTATTCAGGGTGGATAATATTTACATTTTTCCTGAACTATTATATTGTTCCTAATGATATCGTAATCTACTAATCTGTATTGTTGCTGCCTTTAATATGGAAATAAATGAAGATCAAAAAAACACGAGACACAATAACACATGCAACCTCCAGAAATTAGTTTAATGCTATTTTAAAATCCTCTGAAATTAATAACTATCATTGCATCCTGTTGTAAGGAGATCCACAAATTCAACTTAAGTAAGCTGTACAAACTGTTTTCTTTTTAACATGTTTATTGCCCACCAATACCTTTCAAATTGTCAAAGTAATGTGTTCAGAGTATGAAAATAACTTTATTTATCTTGGTCCTCTTCTGTCCTCAACTGTGACTTAGCAAAAGTAAAAATAAAAATGTAGAGTGTTCTTGTTCAGTGATTTAGCTAGGCAGCTATACCTCCTTTTAGGTTGCTCCATTCCTTTACTTTCTCTGATTTCTACTAACACAGCACTTACCTATGTGATTGTTTAGTGTGCCCAGCCTTTATTGGAGTCTTTGAGGGATTCCTCTGCTACTGAATTATACTTTTTAAGTGCAGTAATCTACTTTGTTAGGAGGAAAAGAGCCTTGTAATTTTGTCTATATTTCCCAATAAAGAAAAAAACCCCACTACATTGCAAAATAAATTCAACGGTTACTCTCTCCTTTGCATGGATTGGGAAATCAAGTGCCTCACATATAGTATTTTTCCTCCTGCAAAGATAAAGCACTATGGGGCGATATATAAGTCTAAGTGCTAGTGTTATTGCTACTGCTATCGCTAAAGCAGACTGTAGTAAAAATACAGGCCATTGGCTCGTATCCTTCAGTTGAAAAAGGCAAGATCCTTGCTGCTCTGAATGGGCTTAAAATCCCTTTGTTGCCCAGTCAAAGTAAAGAAGAAGCTTTTGAATGACATTATATACTAATATATTAACTTACTTATCACATTTGTACGTCACCTTTCATTATTATCAATTTCATTACATATATAAAATAAGTACTGAAAATGAGCAGGAAGGAATGCATGAATGGATTTTATATTGTGTGAACATTAAAAACCAAGCCCAAAGCCAAACCTTGTATAGCATACTGTGGGTCTTGCCTCCAGGATCCAGAATTTTCTTATCTTTGGTATATAAAGTACCTTTAAAACACAAAGAGAACCGATACATATATCCCATTGCCCATATGGAAACTTGCAAGTAATCCTACTGTGCTTCATGTATTTGTCTAAAGCATAGCTATTCAACAGCAATTTGTAAAAATCTAAACTTTTCATAGGATTTCTCATATTTCTTCTGGTGTAGAATTAAAGATAGTTCAATTGAAACTTTTGTGAGAATCCTTTATCCAGGAGCTGGCCAGTTTCAGCTGCATCTTATGACTTCAGAGAACACAATGTCTATTCATATGGTACATTTTTGTTTTCCTTCTGCCAATGCCCTCAAGGTAGTTCACAACTTAAAAGAATGAAATGGATATTACTATAAAGCAATGGAAAGAGAAAAGAGCAATCAGTAACTTTAGGAGTCTAATCATGGGATGGAATTCTTGAAAAGAGCCATGAAGAATTGTTTAATATGATAATGATGGAACTATTGATACTCTAGCTTTCCACATGGACATAACCTTCTGTTATTTTTTTCTCCAGGGTTCTATAAAACAGCTGAGCGAGACTTTCTTTTTCTGTCCTAAGTGTCAGTACCTGTTGATATGTAAGTGTCAGCATACCTTCCCTAAAGCACAGTGCATTTAATCTTGTGTGGGTTGTGAGCCGATTAATTTCACTCCATGTGAAACATTCCTGATATCTTCTGTTTACTTTACTTAGGAGATAATATATGATTCATGCTTAAATTCAATTACTAACGCCATTGTACTGGTCAATACCAGGTAGTTTAAACACACAGCACTTCAATTGTGTTCTCAACTGATATTTTCAGATCACTAGTTCATAAAGCTGCTAGACATACAATAGTCTCCCTTGGTATTTGACTTCGGTTGACTACTAGTAAACAACTCTTGCTAAACAAGTTGTTACTCTTCTGATGACTGTTTTTGAAGCATGGGGCATTTGGCAATACAAAAAGAACATGTACAGTAGTAGAATTATGAAACTCGGTCCATAATGAAACCACAAATTGTCCTTTAATTTCATCCATTCCACAGGCTTTCCAGATCATCAACTATGGTGATAGAAGAAAATACCAATTCAGAATTTCTATGATTTAAGAATGAATGGTATATAATTCACTGAATAATACAATCCTATTAGGATAGGCAGTGTCCTTTATTCCATTATTTCCTTGATTTATACTTGCCTATTTACCCACAGGACACTAAAGTAATCACTAAAGTAATCAATGAAATGGATCCAGATATATTGCCTGCTTTTTAAAGAAATAATGAGTGAGTGGAATGCTTTCACTTTGTAAATGGTAAAAATAATTAAATTATTGCTTTTTTTGATATCACCCAAGTTACTTACAATGTCTTCAAAGAATACCTTTACACTGTAAGTTGAGTTAATAATTTTATCACTTTTGACAGTTTGACAGAATTGGTTCAGAATTCATAATGTAAAAATATAAAGTAACATAATATGAATAATGATGTAAAAGCTAAGGCTTCCACAATTATTTCATAATTTTGATCATTTTATAATGGGGTTTTTAAATGCTTAATTTTAGCTGGATAGTATGTCAATTATTCTATTACTCTAAAAATGTATGAACAATAATGACCAATTACAAATAGAGATTTGGGAATGAAATAATCAAGAAGAGCCTCTGATGGATATAAAAGATAACTGGAATGCACACGTGCTACAAAATTTCTTAATGGATTAATAAGAATTTATTTAAAGAACCATTTACCCCCTATAATATTTCTGAATGTATGGGTATCATTAAAGGCTCAGTTCAGTATTTTCTTAGTGGATTAAATAAGTGATTTTGAAGATCTTTTCTTTAGTGGCTTTCCTGGGTCCTGAACTGGTAAGATCGATCTTCACACGTTTATCATTCAGATGGCATTAAGACTTCCGATTGTCCAACATTGTAAACATCTTTTCATAGCTCTTCTTTTTATGGGGCCCTCTTTTTTGGTTTGATATTACTCTATATATTAATCCCTGTTGTTTTGAATGTAGGAATGCTAATTACTATCTGCACTGATGCTTGTTCTTTAGATTATTACATTATTCTGTATGACATTTTAGGTATAATTTTAATAGAAAAAGCATCTAGAAATACTTTAAACAAATAATAAATGCAAAGCTTATAGAACTTGCATATTTAACCAAAATAAAATATCAACAATTACATTGTTTGACAGATGTAAAAATACAGGCAGATGACAAAAAAATGTTTGCAAAGTTCCCTTGGGCAAGATTCAGCCCCTTTTTCGTGAAATGTGCCATCCTCCAATGTTCAGTCTATCATGGTTTCTTCTTACAGGTTAGCTCTTACACTGTTGTTATTACATAAATGTGAAAATATTAAAAAAAAAAATCTGAATCCATCCTATTTATTTAAAGCAATTTACTTTTCACAAATTATGCAACTAATTCCAGCTGAATGTGAGAATTCTTCCTTTTGCCAGGAATCATTAGTTAGAATTAATTAACTACTATTTTTATAGCATATAGCAAGTGCAAGAATTGAAAATACTGTCTTTTCCAAATCAACGCTGTGACTCAAGAAAAACGTGAGCTCTTATTTTGACTAAGTTATTCAGGAGTCAAGGAGTTCACACAAGTTGTATTGCATGGAAATCTTGTCTGAGTAAAATGTAAGTATAATTGGGCTGTTGCATGGGGACTGGGTAGGACATGCTGTACTGGACAACGCTGCAACCAGACAGAGCATTAGACTTCAACTGAAGGTCAAGAAAACCCTGAAATGTAACAACAACAAAACAGATTGAACTTGTATGCCACCTGACTGATATTCTTTAGTTGCATTGGACTTAGTTTCTAGAATCTCAGTGCCAATTAGGATTTTTTGAAGTCAAAGTCCAACATGTCTTTCACTTCAGGGAAGGCAACTTGTCTACCAAAATAAAGAATGCACATGGCACGTAAATCAGTAACCCTCTTTAATGGAAGTTTGTTGGTTTTCTGGCTGTTGCTCTGAGCCAAAAAGATTATGATGGGATACCAGAACACAACATTTTAATGTTAAAGTAGCTATTCTCATATCTTCATTAGTCATGAAAACAGCAGCTAACATATCCCTTTGGTTTATGAACAAAATCAAAGTTTAGAGCATCGTAAAGATTTAGTGTTAAAACCTGTAGTTATTCACTAACAAAACTATCTGTAAGGGGAAAACAGTTAACATTAAGCTTCAAGAATGAAGGAAAGAACTGTTTCTAAAGGAGATGTAATGGGACGTGTGAATGACCTTAGGGGATGAGAGAAATAGATGCTACCTAAGAAATAATCAGGAAAGAGAGGCCTTAATGGTCAGAGAAAAACAAAATTAGGAAGGACCTGCCCTAATCGATCAGACAGTTAAAAGTCGCAGCAGGAAGTTTCATCAGCAAGAAACTTCAGACTTGCAAGTTACTGTTAATGTAGCCTTACAATAAAGTAGATTTAGCTCATCCAGTCTGGTTTCCGGTCTGGTTTACAGAAGGGGTGACAGGTGTCTGGTTTAATGAAGAGAAGGACGAGGGGTGACATGATAGCAGTGTTCCAATATCTCAGGGGCTGCCAAAAAGAAGAGGGAGTCAAGCTATTCTCCAAAGCGCCTGAAGGCAGGACAAGAAGCAACGGATGGAAACGAATCAAGGAAAGAAGCAACCTAGAACTAAGGAGAAACTTCCTGACAGTTAGAACAATTAACCAGTGGAACAACCTGCCTCCAGAAGCGGTGAATGCTCCAACACTGGAAGTTTTTAAGAAGAGACTGGACAGCCATTTGTCTGAAATGGTATAGGGTTTCCTGCCTGAGCAGGGGGTTGGACTCGATGACCTCCAAGGTCCCTTCCAACATTATTATTATTATTATTATTATTATTATTATTATTATTATTATTATTATTATTATTATTATTATTATTATTATTATTATTATTATTATTATTATTATTATTATTATTATTATTATTATTATTATAAGGCTCCAGATGCACTGCATTTCCTTTGCTTTTTGCGATATTCTTTTATAAAGTATACTTACTAACCAGATTTTGTCAGGGTCAGTATTTGCCATTGCCTCCCTCTGGAGAAGAATCTCATGGCACTATAATTGTGACAATTGTCAATCGGTATAGTCTCAGGGCAATTGAAGTTCACTGGATAAACTGGAAAGCATCATGATTACTTCTATAGCAGTGCTTCTCAACCTTAAAATATGTGGACTTCAGCTCCCAGAATTGCCCAACCAACATATTTATAAAGAAATACTTCCTTTTATTGATCATGAATCACTCAACAAATACTTTTAGGGAGTGATCTCATAATCTAACACTGTGAGAAAATTAGAAAAACTTCCCCTCACTCACATTTTCTTTAGCATGTATGTTACCATATATCTCTATCAAGTCTTCTCTTATTCATCTTTGCTCTTACTTAAAAAAAAAACAACTCTGCAATTTATCTGGAAGTTGCTCTAACCCAGGGGTCCCCAACCCCCGGTCCATGGACCAGCACCGGTCCGCGGCATACCAGTAACCGGTCCGCACAAACAAGCAAAGCGTCACCCATGGGATGCAGGCATCATACAAAACCACGCACCCTCCGGTCCACGGAAAAACCTCTCTCCACAGAACCGGTCCCTGGTGCCCAAAAGGTTGGGAACCTCTGCTCTAACCTCTTAATCATGTTAGTTGCTCTTTTTTTTTTTTACACCTTGTCTTTGCTCTGCAATATCTTTTTCCAGATGTGTTGGTAAACTGCAGTCAAACTGAATTCTCACCACAAATAGTCAAAACTAGTTTGGCTATTGGCGATTTTTTAAAACAATCCTAACAATTCCAAATATGGAATTTGCCTTTCTTTTACGGCTGCTATACATTACTGACATATTTATTGAGTTATCTAGCAGGAATCTAAGATTTTTTTTTTCTTATAATTTCCACTTCAGTTTCCATTAATGCATATGCAAAACTTGTGGTGGGAGGCTACAAGTATCACTTTTTAATTTATCTGTATTTGCCATTTTTAGGCTCATTTATCCAGTTTGAAGAGAATCTTTAAGTGTTTTGCAATCTCTTTTTGAATCTACTAGCCTCAAAGGTTTGGAAACCAAGAAACCTATCTATTTCACTCTTTAATCCAATTACCAATAATTTATAAATTAATGAAATGGTATCATTCTCCTTTCCAATTGTAGAGGAACCTCACTATGAATACCCTTCCAACTCAAAAACTTCCCATTTATTCCTATTCTCTACTTTCTATATTCTAGCAAATTACCAAAAATGGAAGACCTCGTCATCATCTTATCCTAGGATTGCTGAATTTGCTGAGGAGTTTCAAAGGGAGACTTTTTGGACAGAGTTTTTGAAAAACAAAGTACATAGTATTTATTGTACCGTATCAGTCCTACCTGTATACTTGTGGACACTTGCACAAGAGTTTACCAAGATGGTGGATTTAGGCTAAAAACTAAATTTATATAGAATTTAATTTAAAAAAAAATTAAGTATCACTGCTGTGTTAAATTTTGGTTTATAAAGAAACCAACCGGCCTTATTAAATTATTTTTATTATTTTTCTTTTTTGTGCAGACCTTTCTGTTCTCTTTTTTGAACATGCATAGTAGGAGCAATCAACACCTTCCAGCTCTATGATTCTATGTTTAAAACAATGTTTCTTGCTTTTAGCTTATTGTGTTGTGTGAATTCAGCCACTATGCAAATTCTCATTTCTGATTCAGCATGATATATGTTATTATAGATAACAAGCAATGGTTAAAAATGGATTTACCATGATCTCTGAACAGAACCACTGAAAGTACGTAGTTAATATTAAAGAATTTCTACATAAGTTTCTACAATACTTTTGTAATTTATGCTATGGAGATTCTTAAAATTCTTATACATTGTAAAACATGCATATGAGGCCTAAGATCACCCTGAACAAGGTCCATTATAAACAATATATTTGACAAACATATAAATAAAATCAGATGAACATACAAGAATTGGAGAAAGCATCTATGATGCTTTCATGATGCTGGAATCTTACTCTAATTATATCAAGCATATATCAAATTCATTCATATGGCAACTGATAAAGTCAGAATAGGACATAGAAAAATGAGAGAAAAATGTTGGTTTGATTTACAAAAATATATTTGTTTTTCCTAGCTAATACGAAAGGAAATACACTTGTTTTTGCTCCATCAGCATTCTTATACATTTCCAATGCGTCTTTTAAAAAAATGTATATATGTTATTTATTTATGTATTTTATATCACAAACAAAATGCTAAACAAAACAATAAAAGTGTCTTCTATAAAGAAAGCCTGATCAAAGAAATTAACACTAAAAGAAGCTCACATAAAAAGACACTAAAACAACAGAAGTACAATTTTAAATGGAATTCAATTAAAAGAGAAATTCAACATAATTAAATTCTCCAAATAAGTTAAAAGAAAGAGTATGAAAAAATGGCTTATTAGAGGGGGGAAAAAACTTGCATGAGTCTGTATCATTTGATATTGATTTTAAAGACACACAAACCGAGGTTAAAATGAGAAAATTAAAGTTAGAAATAAGAGAATTTGGACAAATCAAATCTGAAGCTTCACCTATTTCTGTTAGATGCAATTTTTCTCACATGGAAAAGAATGCAAAGGGGAATTTGAGTGAATGTGCAGGTGATACTCTTACCAGAAATACATTGACAATTTTAAAAAAGAATGTAGCAGAATGGTAAATCTGCATACAAGACCAGTGGCCTTGGGACTCTTCTACACATGCTAAGAATTTAATGTACCATTTCGAGTTAGGAATGTACTAGTCAAGACATGGCACTTGATTTATACTATTAGTGATGAACTAGAAATATTTTTTTTACAATCTAATAATAATCTAATAATGTTGGTGCCATCACTAAATCTATCAGGTCATGGCCATGTTCAAGAAAAAAAAAGTCATTTCTTGATGTTTACTGACTTTTTAAATCCTGATATTGGCAACTTATCAAAAGCCAGTTTTACTGGCTGGGCCAGTTGTGTATAATAGACGATTGGAAACTCCCTAATGGGAAAGACCTACATTTCTGTGGGAACTGCAACAAAGGGAAACATTTAGTGAGTTTAAATAATTGTCTCTATTTCTCATTGGCATGAGCATCCCATAAACAGAGTTATATGCAAGACAGTGATTGTTATCCATCAAAGTATACAATAAAGATTGAATTATCAGACAGCCTATAAAATACATTGGGTGTTTTAAGTTCAGTGCAGTTTTTCATAATTGCAGCTTCCAGGCAGCAGGTGATCAGAACAAAAACAAAGCAGGTTTTACATACAACATAATTTTTTTTAATTTTTATTGAATTAGTGGAATGCGAGTGATGGATATTGAATTTGATATAGACCATCACAGAGTTAGGAGTGCTTAAATCCAGTGAGCTTCACAACTAACACTGTTGGATTGTGAGTTATGGTTAAAAGTTACTTCAACAAGACAGGAAGGTTTCTTTTACTTTCTATAAAAAGGTGATAAAATATGGCTCTTCACATACTGTTGCTTTCCATATCTTATAATTCTTAGCCAAAATGGTCCCTGGTCAAGACTAATGTGATTTTGAGTCCCGTATGCCAAATTGTACATGGATATGAATAGTGGTGGGATTCAAATATGTGAACAACCGGTTCTCTGTGTGGATGCCGCTTCCGGAAGTCTATTCTGGGCCTTGGCAACAAAAAATTAGCTACCGGTTCTGCCGAAGTGGTGCAAACCGGCTGAATCCCACCACTGGATGTGAAGATCAGGTTTGCGCAGCACACTAAACTTCATTTAAATTTTCTTGAAAAAAGAGGACTCATAGAACAGCCAAATCCCAATCAAGTAAACCATATAATGTCTTTGCACAACATATGAACCTAGCCAATAAAAAAAAAAAATCCCAGATGCAAATAGTCTTAGAAATTACTACTCCAAAAGAGTGCTAATATTAGAAGACCCTTTTTTTAGTATGTATTATATAGCATTTTCTTAAAGCTAAAATCTTTGAAAATTATGTGTGTTCATTATTTTTAATAACTGTTTTAGATATTTATTGTTTTAAGTAATTGAAGTATACTGCCCAGAGTTACTTTGTGTGAGATGGATGACTATTTCCTAAATAAATAAACAAATAAATAAGATGAAAACATCATTAAGGTTCATTGTATTGCTACTGAGACGATTATGTAATTTTCAATGTATTGCCTTACGTTTACTGTTTTTCTCACCCTGAATGTGTCAGTCAGAACATGTATTTCCTATGGACAAGATGATAATAACACTATAATGGTAATCCTCGACTTATGATCACAACTGAGCCCAAAATTTCCATTGCTAAGCAAGACAGTTGTTAAATGAGTTTTGCCCCATTTTACAATCTTTCTTGCCACAATTGTTAAGTGAATCATAGCAATTGTTAAGTTAGTAATACAGCTGTTAAGTGAATCTGGCTTCCCCCTTGACTTTGCTTGTCCGAAGGTAGCAAAAAATGGTCACATGATTCTGGGACATGCTGGTTGCCAAGCATCCGAATTTTGATCACATGATCATGGGGAATACGGCAACGGTCCTAAGTGTGAAAAACAATCGTAAGTCACTTTTTTCAATGCCATTGTAAGTCCGAACTGTCACTGAATGACCATTGTTGTAAGTTGTAGGATTACTTATAGTGGCTTGCTAGGTTGTCCCTAATTTTCAGATTCTACCTTTCATTGAATAGTATGAGCATGCTGGGGATAAAACTAGGCTTTTGTGGCACTTGTGACATCCTGCCCAAAATGTCTGTACATTGGGTATATCATCCATACCATTAGTAGAAAATACTTCGCTTGTGGTGCAGATGCAGTCAGGGCTGGTAACCTAGTCCACATAGTCTCTATGTTATTAAAAAGCATCATGTGAAAGGCTCAATTGGCCAAGACCATGACGGTCCATGAAGGTCAATATCTTTGAGACAATCACAGGATATGGAAGATTGTGACTCAAATGTAAAAGGTCTAAATGATAAGGGGTATAAATTAATGGACTGAAAGGGAAAAAAACAAATATACTAATGTCTGACCAACAAAGAGGAAGAAGGAGAATCTAACAGATCTGAATAAGGTTGGTTTTATATTGTGAAGAATACATGATAAATATATGAAAAAAGGAAATGTGTAGGTTTTGTTAGGACTATGAAATAAATATATGCTCAACAGTATAAATTGGGAATATCTAGATTGTTATGGGTGCATATGAGTGTAGAAATTAATATATATTGTGACAGTTATATATATTATGCTCTAGCAAACGATGATAGTGGGGGGGGGAAACAGATAAATTTTGAAAAAAAAATGGACAACATTCTTTAACTGAATGTGATCTATGGAAAAATACTATTCTGTTAGATGACAGGAGCAGTTGGCAGAAACAAGGTAATAAAGTACAGAAAAAGTAACTGGATGAGTTAAAAACCCAAGAATGAAACACAATAGTGATGATCATTTACTTAGAAGGAAAAAAAATCTGTTTTGAATATGTGGCTTAAGCATAAGCCTATTCATATGCCCTCATGGAAAAGGAATGAACCAAAAAGCATGATTGCTGTGTATGAATGGCTGAGAGAATTACTCAATGATAAAGTGGTGTTGACAGATTTTAAATGTGAGACAGATCATTTGATAGTGTGAAGGGTGGATCTTGGGAAAATGGAGACGGAAGAGAGAAAGGTAAAAGGAATTAGAGTGAAAGAAGAAATTTTAAGAGATAAACTATGAATTTTTATGAAAAATATTAGAAGGTAATTCTGAAAAGAATGAATGGAAAGTGGATAAAAGCAGAATGTGGAAGCTGCTTGGAATAGCTACAAAAATTATAGTGCAAAGGGCCATAGAAATGTTCATACTAATAGGAAATTTGAAAGGGAATCTCTGGTGGAGTGATGAAGTGAAATAGTGCAATTCAAGATAATTTTATATCAGTACAAAGTACTGATTAGTACCCATAAAGCCATAAACCCATAAAAGGCCGGTTTGCTAGATTATCTGTCTCCAATTATTTCTGCCCAACACTTAGGATTGACAGAGTGGATATGCTCTAGATCCCTTCCATTCAACAATCCATCTTTTGGGACCCAGGACATGTGATTCTCTGTCCTGGCACTATTCTCATGGAAGAGCTTTCCCCCAAGATTCAGTTAGCCCCAACCCAGGTGGCTTCTTGGGGTGCTAAAATCTTGGCTCTTCCTTTGGTCACTGAGCCAGGCTGGTAGGTGAGCCCATCTTTGGTCATGAGACTGTGTGCCTATGAATCGCTCTAAGCAGGAAATGTTATTTTTGTTTTATGATTATTTTTCATGGAATGTTAGTTACCCAGAGACATATGCTGAGCGGGTGGCTATATGAATTGAAATACTAAATAAAAGCACAAACAAATAAATGAACAATCAAGCAAGCTATGGATGAGAAAGCAGTGTAGGAGAAGCATGCAGACTCTGGTTTCTAGAATTCTTTTCAAGCTCTTTAGCATCAATAGTCAGAAAAGATACAAGTATTTTCTTCTGTGTATCAAATGTTCCATTTGGGTATGTCTCTCTGTGCATCTCTCTCTGCAGCTGCCTGTATTTTTGGATACAGGATGGAGTAAGTCTATACTCTGAAACATGGGAACTGAAGGAAATGCTGGGGTGGGGGTGGAGAGGAACAGAACCGAGCATTTGCAACATGTTTTTCTTAAGTGGGACAATTGTAAATAGGGAAGCACAGGGAGATTTTTTCAGGAATCTAATTCTAAAATAAGCCTGATATGGTCCATTTTAAACTTGATTTTTTGAAGGATGGGGGCTCCCTGTTCTGTACCAGATTTGATCCTAGGGTAATCTATTCAGCTTTTATAGAGATACCATGCTTATACCATAGCTATAGGATCCCAATCCTCTTTACATAAATTCTTTCTTACATTTGGTGATATTGGAAAGTATAAAGAATGCATATTGGAGAATGCTAAAAATGAGGATAAGACTATTGCATAGAATTTCTATAATAAAACTATAGCTGCAAAGAATGTTGAGAGCAAAGAACAGTTAAAGAGGAGAAAATGCAGAGTGATTTTGATGGAAATAAAAACTACTTTTGGAAGCAAGTGAAAAGTGTTCAGCAAGAAACTTCTAGCACAATGAATGGAAATTTAAAGAATGATGAAACGATTTGGGATGAAACTGAACTAAAAGAATTCTGGAAGGAATATTTTAGAGATTTGTATGGAAATGATATTGATATATTGAGATGTGGAATTGGAACAAATGCTACAGAAATTAACATAGAAGAGAGAACTGATGAAAAGTCATACAGTGCTGCCTGAACGTTGACAAGTATAACTGGAGAAAAGTTGAAATATGAATATATAGTTGCTTACGTGGTAGCTATGCAGTTTATATAATGTGTTTATGAAGACTGCAGCTGTGCCTGATGATTGCTACTTTTATTCCCCCATGCAAAGGGAAAGATTGCATGAGTGAATGCAAATATTAAAGAAGTATTAATTTATTATGTGTCTGGGAAATGTTTTGTCAACTTCTAATCGAAATGGCATGAGAGATGACGATGAAGATCCAAAATTTGGGCAGGTGGTGCATAGACCAGAATTTTGCTCTTCAGCAGGTTATTGAGGAACATATGAATATAAGGGGGAAAGTCTATTTGTTCATTTGTTGATTTAGATAAGGTAAATAGGCTTGAATTTTAAAATCAGAAAAATGTGATAAGCACTGTACGGAATTAAAGAATGCACTAGAATAAATTGAATTCTTAGTGAATTTTTCAGTATTAAAAGGGATAAGACAAGGATACATAATATTCCTTTAGTTATTTACTATAATTAAGGGTAGACTAAGATGATGGTAAAAGCATGTTGTTCAGAGACCTCTCTCTCTGTGTGTGTGTGTATGTACTTTGTTATGCAGATGATCCCTGCAGCTGGCTGAGAGCCTAAATGACTTGCAGCCAATATCAAGTAGATTACGTGATGAAATGAGGAATATGAGGATTCCTGCATCTGTGTGCACTATGATTTCTTTTGCCAAGCCCATAGTCACCATGGAAGCCATGAACTTAATAATCACAATAAATATGATTTATGACTCATCACACAATCAGTTATATCTTCAGACTAGATTTGGCATTTTTGTCCACCTATCGAGTCCTTCCCAAGGATCTGGGATAGGCAGATGTTGATGTTTGATGGTTTAGAGGTATTGTTGCAGGATGTAAGCTGTTTTGAGTAAATAGCCTTTAGCTATTGACTGATGGTGAGTTTGTCAATGCCGATAGTGTTCAACTGGTGCTTCAAGTGTTCAAGTAGTAATAGGCACCTATTACTACTTTTGCTTTCTTTTACCATAATTGTTCTATTTCTATTTGCAAGTTTTTGTATTTTGTATTTTGTTATCTTCATATTTTGTTATTTTCTCCAGTTCTTTCCCTTCCATTTTGCTGTCTCCAAATATTACCATATCATCCAGGTTTTTTTTGTATTTTTTATCAAAAATTATTAAGTCTGGCATGTTACGTGGCAGGTGGCTGTTGGTTTGAATTCTAAAGTCCCACTTTAGCTTTTTCATTGATTTTCTCTGTTTTATGGTCCCACGAGTTCTTGCTTGCAGGCAAACGGTGTTTCTTGCAGATCTTCCAATTGTTGCTTCTTTGTCATGCCATTGTTTGTAGTCAGTCTATGCAATCCTCCTGCAACAACTAACTAGGTTGTGGTCCACTGTTTCTTCACTGTTTGTCCACTGTTTTTTTGCTGTCTTCTCAATTCTAGTTTTGTATTGTTCATTAAGATAATTTGCAGCCCAATTTGAGTAACCTTAATGAAGAACAAGATCTATGCCCTATACTTAAATATATAACCAACATCTGAAAATCTTCAAAAACACTCCAAAAGGAAAAGGGCTCATAAAACTGACAGAAACAATACTTCTACAAATTTGAATAGGAGCTCTTCCATTTTACAAAGTAGTAAGAACATAGGAGCAATCCTGCTGCACCACACTAAAAGCCAATTTGGTCCACTATTTTGTTTGTCACTCTGCCCATTAAGACGCCCATTAAGCATCCAAACAGGGTATCAAGGTAATTTTTGGCTTAGTTCCCAGCAACTAGTATTCAATGTTATGCTGACTCAGAACATAGAAATTATGTACATCAATTATGATGATACCCACGTTTTACCATTCACATCATACACTCCCATACGCAATAATCTAAGCCAGCCATGGTCGGTATTTGACACAAGCACTAGGAATGGCCCCAGATTTATTTTCTCTTCTCATTGTTTTGCTGAATTCTGGTTTCTTGCTATAGGAAATGCATGCAAACTGGAGTGTAAGCTTAAAATAAACATATCACAACTTTAAAAAACTAAGACAAATATTACTTCCAAAATGTAAGAAAAAAATCCAAACCTCATCCAAACTACTTGATGTGATCCCGCTATCTTTGTATCACCCTTCCAAAGGGTCCTGGTCCCCACAGACCTGTTAAATGCAGCACCCAGTTATCAGAATATTGTCCTGAGCTAAATTAATGATTATAATAACCCTAACTTGAGATAATTATGTCCTTGATGATGTACTTTTAATTCCAGTCCTTAGGCTATATATCTAGGCAGGCACATTCTGCACCAATAGAATTTACTTTTAAATGTACTTCTGAATACATTTGCAGTGCACTTTTGTGAAAAGTAAAGTCAAGCAAAAAAGATTAAGGATGGTGTTTTCATCTAATTTACTTGTAAATTCTTGGGACGGCTATTTTTGTCATCATGATTAGACTGCTACATTCTAAAAGCACAGCTTGATTCAAAATGCACCAGTTAATAAGGCAGTGATTGCAGGCAAGACTCTAACTTGTCTCCAAGATGAAGCTGTCATCATTATGACTGCATGTAACACTGTGTTCTTTAGTATATTTTGTTCACTCCAAAAACCAAAATCTACGTATCTTCTTTGCAATATTGCAACTCCATGCTGTTTTTCCATTAACTGTGATGACATTTGTTCACAAGAAATTAATCCTTAAGGAAAGAAGGGTTGATAGATAGGTGGCATTACTAATATGGTTATAAGTTTCTTCTTTTTCCTTCTACTAAAAGGGAGAGCCATAAAAACTATATGGGGAAGAATTAACAGAACTGCAATTAAGTTTTATCTGTACATAAAACATCAAATGAATGTTATTTGTTTCTTGTTTCTTAGTTGTCCAGATTTAAAATTTGTAGTTAACTTTTAAAAAAAGTTGTAGAAATTGATAAAGTTAATTGATGAATATACATTTTTTTTGTACCAACAAGGGCACTGGAGCTATCCAATTCTGCCTAAATGGTTCAGCTCCTGTGTGCATGTTTGTATGTATGGGTAGAGGGAGGGAGGGAGGGAAGGAGGATGGGAGGGAGAAGAGAGAGAGAGAGAGAAAGAGAGAGGGAGAGAGAGATCCAATAGAAGAAAATTATGTAGTTCAAGATTGAACTATGGAATTTCTGTTGCTTGTTGTTTGCTTGTAAATATTTCATTACCCAATTAGGTAACATCAACAGTGTTTGTGAGTGTGGGGCTTGCTTCCTGTCGATGTATATTAGCTTGCCATGCCAATTTTGGTGGGGATATTGTTTCTCCTTGGTAGTTTCTTGATTACAGTATTGTTTTGCCCCTGATTGTTTGACTCGTTTTAATCTCCGCTTACCTGGGTATTGGTGTTTTTTTCCTTAACTTTTTTATTGTTTCTTTGGAATGGTGTAAAAATGTGGTGTATCTCTATGTATCTGTTGATGGCTGATTTGTTTGAATGCCAAGTTTCCAAGAATTCCCTAGCATGTTTATACATGATGTTTCCTAGTGTTGATGATGTTATTTAGTTGGGTAATTAAACAGTAGCAAACAAACATTTGCAAATAAACAACCAAGCTCAGAGAATATCAAGGACTCTGAGTAATGTACTGTAATGAGTAATGCACTATAAATATTAGATATAATATTTCTAAATAATAACACTAACTCTAGCCTTAACCCTTGCCTCCAAGTTCATTTTTCTTGAGCAAAAAAAGGCATCCATGCTTATAATATAAAAGCACAGTATGAAGGCAAGCATCTCTCTGGCAAAATCTACTGCTATATTTTGAGAAAGTTTGATTAATTTGTCAACTCAGGGCAATACAGACTCTGCAAAATTACAAAGAGAGCCACTTAGTGCAGTAGTTAAGATACCAGGTAGAAACTAGAAGTTTGTGAATTCTAGCTTCACCTGAGGCACAATCTGCCAATCATCCCAATTTGGTCAATTAGAAAAGAAAGATTCTCAGGCCCATAGTTAGCCAAAGGTATACTTTACTAAAGCCAAGTGGTTACAGAAGAAGCAAAGCTGGATCTGAGATTTTTGTGCTCAAAGCATAGGGGGTTAACTTTTCCTTGGTCCCATCCATCCCCCTGGTTATCAAAAAGTGTCCAATTTGGTACTAACAAATTGTTTGGGTAACAGTCCCTGTCTTTGTGGGCTGGATGATTCTGCATTCTTTTGCTTTACCTAGTCAGGTGGGTGACCTTGGGCCCATTGCTTTTTCTCAGCTCTAGGGAGAAAGCAATGGCAAACCACTTCTGAAATCTTGCCCGCGAAAAACTGCAGGGATTAGTACAAGCAGTCACAAATTCTCTCTCTCTCCCCCTCTCTCCCTCCCTCCCTCCCTCTCTCCCTCCTTCCCTTCCTCCCTCTCTCTCTGTTTCTTTCTGTTTCTGTTTCTGTTTCTCTCTCTCTCTCTCTCTCTCTCTCACACACACACACACACACACACACACTTTATATTATTTGCCTGCTTGTTTTTCATGTATAGATTATAAATTATATAGATTAAAGAGCTGTCATAAAACTGGTTTTTTTTAGTACAATACTCTAGTTTAAAGCTAAAGATCTGTAAGTAGAAAAAAACAACTGCTAATATCTGGAGAGCAGACTGAGTAGTCCTGTAGGTCAAGCATAGTCTTTCCACTATGGGGATGATGTATTGCAAGTCTACTTAAATTAAAGTAAAGCTCAAATTAAATGAAGGCCATTTTAAAATTTGTACCTATATACTCCATACAGGTCCAGCATTGGCTCTCTTTGTCTGCTGCCATTGTGGTAGCCAGTGGCCATGTTAGACGATGTCATCCCATAAGACTTTCAAGATCAAGCGGTTCCTCGCTAAGAAGCAGAAGCAGAACTGTCCCATTCCACAGTGGATTTGCATGAAAACTGGCAATAAGATCAGGTATAATTTCAAGAGACAGCAATGGAGAAGGACCAAGCTGGGCCTGTAAAGAGAAGCAGCTGCAACCCTCGCCATGCCTGTCTGGCAGTCAGCTTTTGTGTCCCAGGATGGCTCCCTTCTAAACAGAGCCCTATTTTCAAGACTGAATCGCCTTGTGTATTGTGTACTTTTCCCTGCCTTTAACATTTTTATTTCCACAAAGACGTTTCCAAAGGAATTAAAACCAAATAATGTGGTCCAGCATTGTAAATATAAACAAGCATATATTTATAACTTCTGGCCTTTTCCAGTTTATTAATAGTCACTATATATAATGAAGGGTTATTACTCTATAGTAATTGGATTAAGAGCATCAAATTGTGACTGTTCTTTGTTCAGTACCACAATATTTATTAATTTTTAAGGAACTGGTCAGAGATCAACATATGGCACTGGAGATCTTTTTATTTTGTTGAATTACCAAAGTGATATATTTGGGGGAGAGTGTAAATGGGAAAAAAGGTAAATATACAGAACTCACAGATGGTTCTCAAATGTGAAGCCAAACAAAAAGAACATTTGATATACAGAGGTGTTTGTAACAGGAGATGATTTAAAAGGAATTATCCACACTCAATACAGACTACCTATATTTCAGAATATATTAGAATATATTGTACATTCTAAGCTATGCTCAAATATACATAATGTACTAGGATAGTTAATGTTAAAAGTTAGTCTGAGTGAAAGAGTTAGAAGTTAGAAAGAGTGAAAGAGACAGAGAAGTGGTTTAAAAATCTAATAATTAAATTTGGGGGAAAAACATACACCAGTATAAACATTTTAAAATATTTAATGCATGTTAGAAGAGTTCAGCACCTACCTTAGGTTCAGCCAGATATTCCACAGATGAGGAAATGATTTTAAGAATCCTATTTGTACAGTTTTATCAAACATAACTCTCCAATTATTCTTACAGTTGGCAGGTCCCAAAATTTATTGGGATGATTTGAAGCTCTCAATGGAATGTACAAAGTCTAATGTAGCTCTCAAGCTGACAGTACTTAAGCATCCCTGACATAGGCTGTGGGTCCTCTAAATAAATACCTTGTTTTTTCAGTTTCTATAAATTCCAGGCAATACAGTTAATCCATTATTGTCCATGCAAAATTATGGCCCAGAGATTTTAAGGATACTAGCTAAAAAAAAAAAAAAGTAGAGTTACTGTAGGTTTTCAGGTGCATGGGGGAACTAAGGTATTATTCTTTTGTTTTAATGCTGCCTGGTATCAGTTTGGTTGCATAAACCCATCTCCCGATT
This sequence comes from Azemiops feae, assembly GCA_023970755.1. Taxonomy (NCBI): domain Eukaryota; kingdom Metazoa; phylum Chordata; class Lepidosauria; order Squamata; family Viperidae; genus Azemiops; species Azemiops feae. Next base: position 3,063,718 of record JALGBA010004091.1, read on the forward strand.
TTAAAGAAATTCTGTCACTGAACACTGATCACTGGTAATTTACAAACACAAAAGTACTGCATGAATCCAATATCTCTTCTGAACTTTGGATAAAAGAAACTTCTGGGAAGAGAAGGCAGGCTGCAAGCTCAGTCAGCCGAAACAAAGAATTTAAATTGTTTGTTTTAGGGATCCCTGCCTAAAATTCACTCTGCTGGAAAGGTGCTGGACCCTAAGGGCACTATTCTGTGCAAGGATGGTGGCACCAGCAGTTCTACCGGTTAATGTTATGTTAGTGAATTGTGAATATCAGATTGTTCAAAAATGATCACATTTTGCAACAGAAAAAATGGTTTCATTTAGCATGCTAGTCTAGATGAAAAAAGGTCCAAGTAGTCTATGAACTGTGAATATCATATTACGTCATATAATGTTATCCCCACTGCAATTCTGTTGTGATTAACTTGAGTTAGGGTTTAATATTTTGTGAATCCAATCATTATCTTAAGTCCAATGATAAACCTGGTAGAATTATAACTAAAGGTGTGAAAATTGATAATTAAAATTTTGGAGTATCAAAGAGGACAAATTACTTTATTACAGATGATTTCCCCTTGAATAAAACATCATATTCATTAATTGGTACCAGTAATTGGTCAAATTAAATTGCATTAACATTAATTTTTATTTTCTCTCTATTATAATTAGATTTTGAATTATTTGCTAGCAGGCTTAATTGCTACTTCTATTTATTTGTTTGCTTAATGTTTGGCAATTAAAATAAAATATTAAATATTTCTATTTTCATTTATTGTGTTCCACTCCCCTGTCTCCCAGTTTCTTGTTCATTAGTCAGAACTCAATCTCCCAGTGATTCATCTTTATACTTGTTGACACTGATATATCTTATGAATAATAGTAAACCATTCTGATCAAATGAAATTTACCTGGTTTGTGACTAAGATAATTTAAGGTAAGTGATAGTATGGTAAGCAATAGGTCCATCAGAGTTTTATATTAAGTACCGGCATCTTTAATCAGGTGAGGAATATTTTAAAAGCCAGTTCAAAATAGAGGGAATGTGTGTGCATCTTTGTTTTCAATTGAACAGTACCTTACACAAAGAAAGGAAGAGTTAAGAAAAATGTATACTGTAATATGAGGAATATAAAAAGGAGTATGAGTGAATAAAAAAAATAAAGCATAACACTAACAGAAAAGTCTGAAAGTTTTTTATAAATTCTCTATAGCAAAGAACTGGCAAAACTATACCTGTTGCTATTAGCATAATGAATGAAATCTTCTCAAATTTGATAAAAGTATGTTTCTTGCCTTTGAAAATTAATTATTTTAACAGTGAATTTTTTCTAATAAATAACTGAAAAAACTTTTAATTTACAAATCAATTATTACACTTTCAAGAAATTTCCAATGTTATGCAAGTTTGTTTTCCTACCAAAAGTAGACAACTCCTTAGTTTTAAGAGAAGTGTCAAGTTGCATGAACAGATGCAACAAGTCTAATTCTGGAGATCATTTGTTTCTTTGTTTTGTAACAATACTAATTTCATTAAAAAGATTACATCAGAAAAGTACTATCTTTTCACAAATCACTAGGTATGTGTGTACAGCCTCTCTAACATTTTGAATAATGATTGTGTAAGTGTATGCTAATCTAGCAGAGGTTAAATTCCACCAATGTAAAACCAATGTAAAACCTACAACTGCAACTCTTGGACAACTCTTCTCAAAGATAGCATATGAGCAAGTTAAGGAATTCCTAACTAGGTCTCTACCCAGTACAGTGTTAAGCTGGTGCCAGAGAAATGAAGATAACTGGCAATCAGTGTATTGTTCAATCTCTTATTATATGGTCCAGTATTGGAATAAAAATAATTTATTCTATAAAAGATACAATTCTTCAACAATTTTAACTGAACTAATCCATATTAGTTTTCCTTCCCAAAAAGGGTCACCAGTTGAATATGCAGAGTTGAAAGTTATCTTGTTGGTCCAATATTCAAGTGCCAAAGAAATTTTCTCCTTTAAGGCAGAGGTCCCCCACCTTTTGGGCACCAGGGACTGGTTCCGTGGAGAGAGGTTTTTCCGCGGACTACAGAGTGTGTGGTTTTGTGTACTGCCTGCATCTCATGGATGGGGCTTTGCTTGGTTGCTGGCATGCTGCGGCCCGGTACCAGTCCACGGCCCAGGGTTTGGGGACCCCTGCTATAGGTACTCATCAGTTTTATGTTATCTGGAAATCTGAGAAACATCCCTTCCATTCCATCATTTAGATCATATTTAAAGTTGTTCAATAACAATGGCCAAAGGGTGTAGTCCTAAATTCTATTCAATATTTCTCTCCAAGATTATGCAGAGCCACTGATGAGTACTCTCTAGATGTGGCTGTCCAATCAGTTGTTGATCACGAGGCCACAGTATTCTGTAACTCACCTTTACCCTTTCAAATATTTTATGAGATCAAGGTATCTACAGACTTCCCTCAGTCTACCAAACCAGTCACATTTATTGTTAATCTTATGCGCTCGCTTCAAATAACGATAGCTTTCTTTTTTTAGTGCTAAGAATCATGTTCTTTGTTGTTCTAGTGCATTGTCTATGGTAGACATTAAGCTAAGTCTTTGTCGGTTTTCAGCTCCACCTCTTTCATTTATTGCATACTGCAGTTTTCATTTAACATCTTTCTAGTACTTCGACATTCTCACTCAGTGGATCTGAGATGACCTTTGCCAGTTCCTTGACCAACCTGGAAGGGGAATTCTGCAATTTACAAATCTTGAAATTATAGACCTTTTACAGTCAGACTCTGAGATCATTCTTTTGGCAAGCAGCCACCAAAAAGAGAAAGAGAATATGTATTTTAACTGGCAACTTAGAAAAAAATATAGTCAACAAACAAATGACTATAACTTCACTAAATTGTTACTCTCATATAAGCCAAAGCCAGAGATACCTGATGTTTATTTGTTTTATAAGTATAGTGTAAAATAAAACAGACCCAGAAATTAAAGGACTTAGTTAACAAGAAAGTAAGTGATTTGCATGGGTATTTGCATGGGTATTTACCTCTAAGCTATTATAGAAATTAAAGACTAATTATGGCATTGTTTGCCTTAGCTTTAATCACAGACCTCCAGGCATCACATGAATCACTAGTTTCAGAGATCAGATGCTGTGCTCTTGGCTGATTCCTTTTCATCAGGATCAGCTACTAGGGATCTGATCACATGCTGTCTTCTTGGACTTAGTCTTTGAAAAGTGAGATTAAAGCAGTGTTTCTCAACTTTGGCAACTTGAAGATCTGTTGACTTCACCTTCCAGAATACCCAAGCCAGGATGGATTAGGCAGAAGAAATGAAGTTTTTGAATGTATGTAACTTAAAAACAATCAGTCTGTACTTGATAGCTCCTTCGCTCAAATAATATTTTGATTTCTTCAGCTTCATGTTCAGAAACACAACTGTACCTAACAATTTCTCTTTAACTGGATGCCAAGATCAGGTGTATGTACTGATTTAATAGAACTCTGAAACATTCAAGTGGGCTGAGCGGTTACAAAATGTTTTGCTGACATATCAAACTTGAAGTTCTGAAGAGTCCTTTTGCTTTTTTTTTTTTTGCCTTCTTGTACATTTCAAAGGATTAGCATTTTGATTTTGATTACCTTTAACCTTTATCTCTGAGAGCAATGCAGTCATTTACCTTGTAAAAATTCTCTTTATTTTCTAAAGGTCATGAATATGAGAAAGGAGACATTTGAGAAAGATAAACAGTGTGCAAAAGGAAAGGGGAATAACTTCCACTATTCATTCTCTCTCTCTCTCTCACACACACACACACAAACACACAGACACACCCCTTAACACTTACAGTACTGGCAAAATAGCTCAGGGAGAAAATATATTGGAAATAGGTCAGAAGGAGGTATACTGATTCTTCTTCACAAACACTTGCCCCATATTTATCTCACAATGCTAATAAAGATTTGGGAATACTGGTGCCCTCTGAAGTACAAGTCTGTCCTGAAACTGACAACTTTGAGATTCAAGAAATTAAGTTCTTCTGATTTTCATGGAATACAAATGTTAGTGCTATGCAACTAATTTTTTAAAAAAAGGTGCTTTGCAAACCACATTAGAAAACAATTTGTTCAAGTGTTAAAGTATCTCCAGTTTTTTAAAAGCTTGGCAACTCCTCTGACAACACTCTGGATGTTGTCTGGATGTGCGTGTTACAACTTCAATTCCAGTGGAACGACTGAAGCAGCTCCACATGAAAACAACTGTGGACACCTTTTAAAGCAGCACCACAACAGGAGGTATCAGCAAGGTCTGCCTCTTTTTGGCACACATGTGATTTGCACTGTATGCAGAAAATGGGCGGGGTTTGCACTGCAATGCTGCTTGTATCACTTTAACCCCTCTTGTCCACCACTTATCCCCCAATGTAGACATTGCTGACCATGGCCCTCATAGATATCATTCAAATAAAAATTCTATCCCATCCATCATCCTATTTCCTAGAGCAGCCAGCCAAATTCTATGAGAAGCCCACAAGCAGGAATCGGGAGCAATAGCCAGCTCCGACTTTCCCGAACCAGAACACCTTCTGTATGTCACTATGGAATTAAAGCCTGCTGGGAATCACAGCAGTTTTTTCCCCAGCTTCTTCTGCTTACTCAGATTCTCCACCACCTTCCCTCTCCTACTAGGCCACATTCTTAGTTCACCTCTAGCTGAGGCTTTGCAGAACTTTGCCTTCTGTAAATGAAGCTTAACCCTGTAAATGGAGCTTAACTCTTGGTGGTTTCAAGAACAAAGCATGTAATTTTCTTAACAATACAGAACAGAATTGTATTGCCTTCTTCTATGATATTTTTCTAACTTCCCACTCTAGTGTACACCTCTAGATTTTTGGGTGGTCTCCTATCCAAGAACTAATTAGTGTGTTGTAGTAGTTAAATGTTGGATTAGGATTGAGAAGATTGAGGTTCAGTCATGGTAGCTCATTGGGTGACTTTGGCCAGTGACACATTGCCAATAGCCGCTTCCTCTGATATTCACCAATGACTTGTATTTATTTGTAAGGTACCTGGCAATAATATGTAGTCATCAAGACTATTGATAGAATCCACTCTTACAATGTGCCATTTAAATATATTCTTCTGAATTTTTTCTCTCTTCTGTTTATGGGTACCAACTATTTAAATTAAATTAACTACAACTAACTTTTATCTAAAATATATTTTAGTTATATTTTAGTAGAAACAATTAAATGTTCATTAGAAACTACAATAATTATATTGTTTCAAAAAGGTTTTCATCATAATCCTTCCCTTTCCAAAAAAAATGAAAATCAAAATTTTCCTTTTAAGTCCTAGGTAAGAGGACTGCGCTAAACATAAGAAGTAAAAGAAAATACAAACAAAAAGCCCTTAGGAAGTTTTAAAAAAAGTAATGGCAAACTTCCATATTATTGTCCATAAGGAGAAGTGGTACCATTGACCTACTTCACATACATGAGTGGTTGTTTTAAATTAGAACTGCACATGGCAAACTGTTTATTGTTACAGATTGTGAGCCTTTAAAACTTATTATTCATCATATGCATCCAGAGTGACGCTATCATTTTTAAATTCAGAGATTCCAGTGGATAGTTTTAGAAATATCTTCCCCCTGAGAGCAATGAGTTTTTAAAATAAATAATTTTGATTAGAATTCTATTGCATAAAGGGAGTAAATTTATATCACCTTGATAGCAATATTTCAAAGCAGAAACAATCCATATTTTTATAAATATGTTAAAGATAATATAAATCAAACAGCTAATGAACACAACAGGTATTGAACATGTTTACTTTGCTTTTATGAGAATGATGCATAAACGCTGTCCAGGAGGCTTGGGAGAATGCACTTATTTCAATAAGGACTTATACATCTTCTTGATACACCTTTTACATATATTAGAAAATGCATGTACATTAACAATATTGTGTACAACAGCCAGTCAATAATCACACTTACAATCAATAGAAACATAGAGATGCCCAAGGCATTCAGACTATGATCAGGGAATGTTTGTTATTTAACACGATACAAATTTGCACACTAAAAAGATTAAAGTCAACTGATATAAAGTCTATGCAGGAATAGCCCTGAGGGAGAAAGTAAAACAATGGCAAATGTTATGTGAATCCACATTCTTCCAGATTGGTGATAGGAATACCAGAAATATGTATGCCAATTTCTGTCATAATATATTGATATCTTAAAAATTAAAAAATAAACATTAAAACTATGTGTTAAAAATATGCTACTTATTGAAACAAAACTTATTTCTGTTAATTGATACCTGAGAAAAAGATGATGCCCTTGATGGTCACAGATTTTACCCATTTAAAAATGTCCTTCTGCATACTTTGAAGTAACAAAGCAATTAATTTTCTTATAATAAGTAGTACAATGTCCCACCACAAATAACAGAGTGAAAATACCTTAAAGAATTGGCCTTCTTTGTGTTTCATAATCATACAATTTTATTCATTACATTAGAAATATTGTATCAATTGAAAATGTTAAATACCGTATTCTTGCTTCCCTAAGAGAAGTAAAACCATAGATAGATGAGAGAGAGAATAGAGATAGATAGATAGATAGATAGATAGATAGATAGATAGATAGATAGATAGATAGATAGATAGATAGATAGATAGATAGATAGATAGATAGAAATATTGTTTATTGTTGAAACAATAAAGCCATGTCCATTTTTATTTTCCTGTTTGTAATGAATGCTTGTGGGCATTTAGAAATCTTTTCATATTGCCTTGAAGTTAAATTTATATTCATTAATATTACTTTTAGCTTTCCAGCTTGCATTTCTAGTGAGAATGATTTTTAACTGCCTAACACTGTATCCTGAAGCCTTGAAAAGGTTGCAGCAACTGTAGAGAGAAACCTAAAGTGTAATTCTCAGAGACCTTTCAGGTAGATTGGAAAAAAAGCAGATACTGCAGATCAATATTGGTATGAATATTGTTCCCAAATTGACCACTTTGCCTTTCAATTTCAACAGCAGTTACAGGCTAATGTTGGAAAACTGGGAGATTTTCCTGGCAGATTCATTTCTCAATGCTGCTCAGTGCCATAGAATATTGATTACACAGTAAAATTTAGCTCATCCCGCAGGATGTTTTAAAATGAAATTAACTCTGAATTACTCAGAAAACCCTTCTGAAGTTATTCACTCCTCTACAGCAAAACTCCTATTGTTTTCAATAAAGGAGAATATTTGTAGCTCATAGTTGAAATAAGTGGTCCTTGGTGCTGTCTAGTTTAATGAAAAGAAGGACTAGGGGTGACATGATAGCAGTATTCCAATATCTCAGGGGCTGCCACAAAGAAGAGGGAGTCAAGCTATTCTCCAAGGCGCCTGAGGGCAGGACAAGAAGTAATGGATGGAAACTAGTCAAGGAAAGAAGCAACCTGGAACTGAGGAGAAACTTCCTGACAGTTAGAACAATTAACCAGTGGAACAACCTGCCTCCAGAAGCGGTGAATGCTCCAACACTGGAAGTTTTTAAGAAGAGACTGGACAGCCATTTGTCTGAAATGGTATAGGGTTTCCTGCCTGAGCAGGGGGTTGGACTCGATGACCTCCAAGGTCCCTTCCAACTTTATTATTATTATTATTATTTGCTTGGTTGTTTTCTTGCACTACATCTAGCACTGATGATGTTACCTGGTCTGGGTAATGAAATGTCTGCAAGAAAAAAACTAAGCTCAAAGAGCACCTCCTATTGCTTTATCTCTCTCTGTTCCTCCTAATCTTTGATATCTGAATAGCATTTATCAGGTTCAACAATGTCAGCAGCCTTTCTTCATAATGTTATTCCCACATCAAGTCTGGTTGACATCTTTTGAGAGTTTGAGACCACTTCATGAATGAAGGAAAGTTGGTATAATGTTGCAAATTAAACCCGAAAACACTAAACCTCCAGAAAGAATATCTTTTCTAATTGAGTGTAATGTTAATTTCTAGTCTAAAAATTCTTGGTAAATATGTCTCTTTAATAGAGCTTATCTAAGAACCACATCTCTTGCTTTCTGGAAGGAACATAAAGTGCCTTACAATCAGATAAAAAATGGCAAACTCTGCTAAATTTTACTTCTATTGCTAGCACGATTTACCACTTTGAATAAGAGCAAAGTTCATGCCAACATTCATCTTAATAACAGGATATTCTATTTCTTCTGATCTGAAAATTGAACATAATGCTGTGTACTCAGAGAATGTAGTTTCTAGTTGCATGTGAGCTTATTACACAATAAGTCTTTGAGGTTTCCAAAGGATTTAGATTTTTGTGGTTGTTGTCGCAGATAAATTCAGCTGCCCTCTGGGAACAACTCTTTATTTATTGTACAGGAAAATGAATAAATATTAAATAATATGTTCATCATATAGTATCTTCGTTAACTATTTAATTGCCAGAATTAGCAACAACATTACTTTCTACTCTACACATTGTTTATGTGAGTTCAACATAGATTTAGCAGGTCCTTCCAGGGTGATGTAAGTAGTTCTCACTGTTATTAGTGTAATTGCCTCTGGAGTTTTGGTTTTGCTTACCTCTAATTAATAATAATCCACTATCACAGCAGCCCTCAACCTTTTGGGCGCCAGGGACTGGTTCCATGGAGAGCAGTTTTTCCACAGACCAGATAGATATAGTTTTGTACAATGCCTGGGTCCCACACATGCATAGATGGGGCTTTGCTCACTTGTGCAGACTGATTCCTGGCAGATCATGGATTGGTGCTAGTCTGCAGCTCAGGGGTTGGGGACCCCTGTACTGTCACATCAACAGAAAATATATTTTAATCCACAAAACCTTTATAGTTACATCCTAATATTGGAGTTAAATATGGAAGACTTTGAATCACGTTAGACAAAGATGTGGTTGGGCTTTGGTTTAGTCTTAGGCCCAACAGATCCTGAAACAATTCAAGAAAGAGGACATTTTTATTAGCATTAGCAATAGCAATAGCACTTGCACTTATATACTTTACAGCACTTTCAGGGTGGTTTACAGTGTCAGCATATCTCACAACAATCTGGGTCCCCATTTTACTGACCTCAGAAGGATGGAAAGCTGAATCAACCTTGAGCTGGTCAGGATTGCACTACTGCTGTGGGCAGAGTTTTCCTGCAAAGTTGCATTCTAATCACTGCACCACTACGGCTTTTACAATGATCTTATTAGATCCTCCCATGCTATGTAGCATATTGGGCAACAAGGCATCTTCAGCATTTTTGGTCTTTGGCAACTCTGCCATTACCAGTCCCGGGATGAGAAAGAAGGAGGATTGGGCATTGGACTGCCAACCCATCCCTGTAAAAAATTACAGCAAGAAGAATCTCAAGAAAATTTAGTCAAGAAAGAGGGCAGAACTAAATAAATGTGCAACTATTCCACAAACCTAAAGAAATTTAAAAAATAAAATTGAAGGACTGCCAGATGGGCTGATAGCTTAATATTAAAAAGAGTTAGAGGAAGAATTGTTAGAATCACTGACAAAAATAAAAAAAGATAAAGGCAGTACCAGAAACAGGGAAGAGACATATATAACCTTGATTCAAAAAGAAAGAAATGGTCTGAAGAAGACTCAATCATATAGATCACTTTCTTTAGAGACTATTGGCTATAAAATTTGAACTATAATATTAGCGGAACACCTAAGGAAGTGTGTTCCAGAAATAAAGTATATAGACTGAACCCCAGAAAATTCAGGAGAACAACAGATTAAATGTAATAAAATATAACAACAAGAAAAAGAAAGCAGCAGTAATCTTTTCAGAAAAAGCCTTTGACAACCTGGAGTGGCCATTTATACTAGCAATATTAAATAAAATGAATAAAAAACGTGGTTGAAAAACATAAGCAAATGTTCACAGCTAATGAAACACTTTTTGCATTTTTTCCCCCATAAGTCAAAGGACTATTTTTGCTTAGATTTGTCTACTTTCCCTTTACTATATACTAATATACTTTATAAGTATTAGCAGATAGATTGAAAAACACAAACGAGTATCAAGAATCAAGATTCAAATTGAGGAATATAAGTTGAAATATTTTGCAGATGATTGTCATGCAATTAGAAAGTGTGTAAGACAGTAAGTTATATTATCTTGTTAATAACAAGGTATTTAAGTCAAGAAGATGATTTTGTGCAGAAAGAATCCGGTTTCCACTTAACAAAAGACTCAGTGAAATATCTGGGTTTATACCTGATAGGTAGCAATAAACACAAATTTCAAAATAATGATAATAAATTAGGTAGAGAAATAAAAAAAATATATCTTGAAAGGAGGAAAAATTTAAAACTCTCCTGGCTGGGATCAGTTGCAACTGTCATATTGAACATACTGCCTAAATTGTTGTTGTTGTTGTTTTCATTCAAATGGTCCTATTCCAGATAAAAATCTGCAAGGTTTGCAAAGAACAATTAATGCATTTATATGGGGGGGGGGAAGTAAAAGTAAAAATTGTTGTTTGTTTTGTTTTGGTTTTTTTATAATCATGTGATTAAGTCAATAAACTATCCCATGCTTCATCTTTCAATAGCCATCTTTTCTGCTCAGGCTGGGTGAAGTATGATCCTCTTGCTTTTTCTTAGTCCTCCTAATTTATTCACAATGTAGAAAGAACTTGAGTTAGTGTCCTGGGTGCTGCAGATTCATTTTTAAAAAGTCTTTACAGATTTAGACTAGCCTTGTCTTTTACTGAAAGGGAAGACTTGGGAGTAAAATTTAGTTAAGTATCCTAAGCTTTGTCCAGATGTGTATTTAAAGTTATTTTATCTATGTTTTACTTTATTTATATTACATTTAAACTTGTCTCCATTAAATTCTCACAGATTAAAGTGTTGTAATTTTTATCCATCTTGCAATCCAAGAGCTATTCCGAAAATTATAAGGCTATCCCATACTTCTCTCATACTGCTTCAAGTGTTCATTTCTCTTCAGCTTCTGCCATAATGCAAATTTCCTAGCCTTTGTGCAATAACATTTAGAGCTGAGTATTATTATCATATTAATTTCTTTTAAATTTTATTGTATTTTGAACTAATGTACACTACCCAGACTCATAATGGTTGGGGCAATTTATAAATACTCTTAAACAACAAACAAAGGGTAAGAGAAGCAGATCATTATCAATAATGACTCATGGGAAAATCTAATTTTATTTGAAATAAGGAGCCATATTACCACACATGTACTGTAATTCAACAGCTGGAAGGTATCTGGCAAGATTGCCCTTGGAAAGTATCTGGCAAGATCGCCCCATCTTTAAGTAAAACAAAGAAGTACTTCAGAAGCTAAGTAAGCAGTTGTAATCCTTGGCTTTTTCTCCATTGTTCTAATATAGATTTATATATTCCCCCATGGCCTTTGCCTGGGCATCCTTCTGATGTAGGAGAAAATTCTGTTCCTTAACTCCTGTTAAAGTAATATTCAGCTGCCTGTTCAGCAGGTTTTTCAACATGGAATGAGAAGAGGGCCCAAATTTGCCTCCAGTCTAAGCAGCAAAAGATCTTGACTTAGTCATGGATAGGAGCACGAAGTCAACTGTCTTAACTTTTTATTATTTGTCTATAGCTTATTTTAACATTTTCATAATAAAACAGTGAAGTCCAGCTGCTTAACATAAAGGTCACCTTCATGAGCAACCATTTAAACATACAATGGCACTAAATGAGTAGTATGTAGTTACAAGTGGTCCTCGAAGTTCCAGCTGGTGCGGCACCACTGCAATCATGATATCATGAAGTAGGTGCTTGGTAACTGGCCCAAGTTTCTAACCACTTCAGCATCCTGTAATCACATGGCCTCAATTGGTGATCTTCCTGCTAGCTTCCTACAAGCAAAGTCAATGGGGAAGCTGGCAGGAAGTCAGAAGTTTTGATCACATATGGTCCTCGCTTAACAATGATAACTGGGGACTGCTGGACTTGCTATTGCTAAGCTGCATGGTCATATGACTGCATTGCTTAGCGATGGAAATTCCAGTCCCAATTATCATTATTAACTGAGAAATACCTGTTGTATTTAAACAATGCCATCACTCCAGATTTACATATTTGAAAGATAAAAACTGTGCATCAACTTTTTTCTATGTTAGATCATCTGGTTCAATCATTTACTACTTTCAGGTGAAAGGCAGTCAGCAGGCATTTTTATTAACTGGTCAGTCCAGATTGTGGAGAACGTGCTTGGTAGGGAAACAAAACCAGGGAACTGGCATAAAATAGCAAAGAGATGCAGGAGATAAAGGAAATGACCCCCCTCCCCCCCCAAATTAGCAATTCTTTCCTACTTGCAGGCTGCCTAGGTTAGATTGCACTTCAGGTTAGATTGACAACATTTGCTAAAGTCATTTAAACCTCTTTCAGTTTCTTCTGAACTCTTTCGAAAGAAACATACTACTTGAGCAACCTTTTTTCTTAAGAATAAAATACACTGGAAAAGAAATAATACGTTACTCTTATATGCAAAATAAAACAAAATTGCAAACCTTTCTATGAATATATTTTAGAAATTGTGCAGGAGTAGCTTTTCACTTACTTGTTTCCTCATTTCATTTATATTTCTTCATCAAAAACAATGGTAGTTCCTTTTCTTTTAGAAAACTAAGGCAATTAAAAACAAACTAAAATTTAAAATTCTTCTCTGCCAAGAATTTGTCCCAGATTTCTTTTATAAAATTGAAATCTAGAGCTGGAATAATAGTTTATTCCATGTTGTTGATACAGAATCCATCCTTTAATCAGTGATACGATGAGCATGTGCTTAAAAGAATTCGAAGAAGTTACTGACAACATCTGGGCAAACAATGTTCCATCAGGTTGCAAAGACTCAGAAGCAAATGAGTAACAGCAACAATAATTGCAATCCTTTCAACGATTACTAATGTTTTTACCAGGAACTTCAACTCTTGCAATAGATCTTGACCTATTTTCAGTGAATTGATTCACAAAGCATTGATTATTTATTATAAACACATCAGCCCATGTATATCCAAAATACCTTGGAAAGCCTTTTGAGAGGATGTGCCAAGACTTTGGGAGGATGAGACACATTGACATTTAAATGTACACTCTTCCAAATGGCTTGCACAGCCCTAACTATTACTCTCTAGTCTAACAGAACTTTGAGGTGCTCAGCAGGCACAAAAACAGGCATTCAAATTATGTTCTTTTACAGATATTTCTATGGTGAATCATTTAAGGGTACAGAGATACTGGATTTATTTATTTAGACCTGGCTTTGACACTGATGGGCAAGCTACCAAAGATTCTAAATTCACTCCATGGTATGGTAGTTTGAAAATAGTCAATTGGAGAATAAAGTACCTAGGAAGCTTCACTTTGGGTAGATTGCATCAGACTTTCACAGAACCAAAATATCAAACTGTGCTTAATTGCAATGATCCATCATGTATATCTTTGAATTCCACCAAGCCAACTTCTAGATAAAGTGCAACTTCTAGACTGAAGATCTGATTCTACCTGGGTGCTGGTCTAAAACTGTGGAGATAAAGATTCAGGTTTACCCTCAGTCACAGAGCTAACAGGGTAATTTTGAACCATTCCCACTTCTTCAGCCAAATCTATTTCACAGGATCACTGTTCTGGGAATACAAGTGGAGGAAATTGGGCTATTTCTTCCACTTCCAGCTTCTAGAGAGAAAGTGCAATATAAATCTTAAAAACCATCATTATCATATTTTTGTGCAAAATGATCCTAAAGGTTTTAGGCAGCTATTGAGATCAAGTATGTGTGTCCCCAAAATTGTGCTGCCAAAACTTCACAAATACACACCCTTAAGGGCACAAAATTCCGGACTTCTTTTTTTCAAAAGTAAGTTGGAAGACTGAAAGACCTGTGTGAAGCAATGCACACTCATTTTCACCCTTAGAACCTCTATATGCCCAAGTCTGAGCTTGAGTAGTGTAGCCAATCATTTTGCTATCAAAGTTTCAGTGGCACAAGTTTCAACTGATTGGGAGCTGGTTGGGGAATTGGAGAAATTTGCTTCCCAGCCATTCCCATCACCATATATTCTTTCAAATGGGCCCAACTACTTGATCACTGTAACGCATCCTGTAGTCTTTCTACAATCAGAAGGACAAAGTGGAGCTTTTGTTTTGAGATCCCATTGTTCATTTCTCTCTTGGTGTATCATTTCTGTTTTCACAACAGCTTTAAAAGCATCTTTGGGATCATGGAAACTGATCATAAAATCGATCCCCCCTCTCTTAATGTGTCAAACAAACTGAATTAATTTGGTGATGGTTAATTTGGTTATTCTGCATCTTGCTGTATATAAATGGTTATTACACGGTTAATAAATTTGGATTGGATATAAAATAATAAAAGAAGCAGAATAAGCAGCATAGACAACCAATCCAGACAATCAATAATACAACTGTATCCATTTCTAGCAAGTCAAAACAATTCCATAAAGAGCAACCCCACATTTCCCCAAGACTTCTGTGGGAATTTCAGGGTTATAGACTAGATTGAAAAGTTAACAGAAAATTTCTGAAGCAGCCGTGGTGAACCACTTTTCTATTCTTGCCAAGAAAATTGTACTGTTATATCCACATTGTCATGACAAGTTGAATTTGACTTGAGGGTCTCTTTTCTTTTTAACCCCCAGCATCATGTACATGCATCAATCTTGTATACTTTTCTCATAAAATGTATTTTTCAAACCAAGACTGAGTGAAAACATCACATGACAAGGGCTGCCTGAGTTTAGACATCATCTTAAGTGAAGATTTTTTAAATCATGGTAGTTAATCATGGTAGTCTCATTCATAAACAAAACAAGGTTAATATCCACACGTTCATAGTTAAGCCCTTCCCCACCAAAAAAAACAACAACAACCCACAGTGAACGTGCAGGCTTTATTTTTACATTTATATTCTACTGCAATCCTAAAGGTCTCAGTGTTATGTATTAACCACTATACTGGCCCTTGCTACTTCAATAAACCATTGTTAAACAAAGTATGCAATTATGCAATTAACCTTAACCACATTATGTCAGGCCTTCAGGTATTACAATAGCAGTATAAAATGTGTCCCCAGAAAAGCACATTTTGTGCTGAAGTACAAAACATATCTCATAGGTATAAGGGATTTTTTTCAGGCAGAAATTATAGTAAATGTGCTTCATCCCATATGATTTTCCTTTTCATTTCCAGGAACTAGATTTAGGATCATAGGTAGTAATTATACCCTGTCATTTTTTAGACAATTAATATCCTTGCAATTTAAATTCCTTCCCTGTACCAACCACACAGAACATCCTTCTCTTCTTCCACATGCCCATTTTCACACTCAAGTCGCTACATGCCAATGTTGGGTAGGTTGACAAGAGTTCCTCATTTTCAGGGCATCCTTTTATTCCAGAAGACGTCAATGATGGTTATAGTCTTATGTTTTAGATGATTCAATCTCTACAACCCTCACAGTAATAAATAATTAAACCTGAATGCCATGTATGAATTATTTTTTCTGATACAAACTCTTTCCCTCTGGGGTGCTCTATTACTTCTTCAATTAAATTAAAAGCAGGAAGGGCTACCCCACTTCTATTTTGCTCTGTGCTTTTTCTCACTCCCTTACTGCCACTCCCTTTTCTTCCTATCTTTCACTCTCCTTCTATCCATCCAGCCAATGTTGCAAAGAAGCAGATTGCTCTTGATAGAAATCTATACTAATGACTTGCAGAAGATGGCCTTACTTCTACAGTTCCATTCATTCTTTATGTTTCTCTCACCTGGCTGAAAGTCTGCATTAAAGCTTTGTAGCTCACCTCTCTGTTCATTTCAGGTCTCCATTCCGATTTTCACCTCCTACTTTCTTCTATCTTACTGGGCTAATTTACTTGTATGGCATTATGAAAACATTTTGTATAAGTTGCCCTCATTTATTGTATGTAGGTATTTTAGTATTTTGAACAGGATGTCTGTGGATGAAAATAAATCATTATTTGTTCTGATTTAAATGCTGCAAACACTTCCTATGTTAGTTTTACTTCTGCTTGTGTAACACAAGCAGCTCACACTATTGAGTCTAAAATGAGTCCCTTCATAGGCAAAAATGGCAGGACAAATATTTAAAAAATCCAGTAGTCTAGAGACATGCAATTGATGTTAGTATTGCATATGGCACGTGAAAACTTTGTATACATCACCAGATCTACAAAAGTTGTTTCTAAGTTGTAACATTTAGCTACAATTCTGTAGCTTTTGTCCTGACTCTAGTGCAGGGGTGTCAAACTCGCAATGTCACGTGATGTGTCACGATGTATCGCAACTTTTGTGCCATTGCCGGCAATGGGGTGGGCGCAGTTTCGGCATGACGCATCTGTTTGACAGTTTGACACCCCTGTTCTAGTAGTGACTGTTTTTGGAGTGCAATTTTTAACCCACCTCTCAGAGACAATGAGCCATCTTTGGTCCAAAAAAAAGTTGAGCTAGTCCTATTAGACCAACATGTTTTCTCCAGTGTTAGTCTAGTAATTTTGGAATCTTCTGATTAGATTAAATATAAACAGCCATTCCCAACTTCATGCCTTGGTGAAGAAAGATGAAGTCATTGATCGGGACTGAATTTAGAGAAAGAATCCAAAATTGTGAACAGCAGAGAGCTGCTTTAAATTATCTGTACCAATGATTATCAGCAAATGTTACAATAAATGGCAAAGGCCCTCCTCATTTCACAAGTTTCTTCTTCCTGCTGGAATCAGATAACCCACCAACTTTGATGGTGGATTATCACTACACTTCCTGTTTACTTGTGAGTTCTAAAATGTGAGGGAGGGGAAAGCCCAGAGGATATTCCCAATCATTTTCATGACTTCGATTAACATGCCCACAAAGGGTGAAAAAAGCCACGCCAATAACATTCCTTCTAGATTGGCTGAACGTTTCAGCCATTCTACCAACCTGTGTCTTTGTTGTCTGAATCATTGTCCAGCTGGGATCTAATAAATGACAAAACTGGACCACATATTAAACTATAACTAAGGAAAGCTAATTTAAACAAAGTCAGAGTTATGGACTGAAGTTATTAGGCACGTTGCTTTAATCACAAACTGTCCCTTGATCTGGTTTCTGATGATCGGCTAAGCCAAACTACAATATGCTACAAATAATGTCCACTTATATTAATATATTTATTCCTGATTACAAATTAACATGGCTACCTCTTTATGTATTCTACAAAGGAAAGGAAAAAAACTGTTGTAGTTTTTCCAACTTGTAACTTCAACATCTATCTATGTGCATGTTTTTTTAATCAGAAGGATTTGTTACAATGGACATAAACCTAACCCACAGTCCCTTCTGTATGCAAAAAAAAAAAAAAAAAATACCAGAAAGGTTTGCAATGCAGGAACATAAGATGTAATATATGGCTATGTTAGCAAAATAAAGCTGTCATATGTGTCATAAAACAAAGCACAAATTAATTTCTTTCCTCCCCTTTATTATATAAGAATCTTTCCTGTGTTATTATTTGTCACAAATCAATTTGGCACTGGCACTATAAAACAGAAACCAAGCTTGAGAACTTGCAGCTTGGCTGTACCATTAAATAACTCCCCATGTAATTTGTTTAAGGGGTTTTCCCCACCGTCTTTGTTTGTTGGTCTGCTCCACCCAAAGCACCTGCTGCATGTTTGTATGCTGACTTTCACAATATTAATAATAATAATAATAATAAAGTTGGAAGGGACCTTGGAGGTCATCGAGTCCAACCCCCTGCTCAGGCAGGAAACCCTATACCATTTCAGACAAATGGCTGTCCAGTCTCTTCTTAAAAACTTCCAGTGTTGGAGCATTCACGCTTCTGGAGGCAGGTTGTTCCACTGGTAATTGTTCTAAACTGTCAGGAAGTTATCCTAAGTTTCCAGGTTTGCTTCTTTCCTTGACTAGGTTCCATTCAATTACTTCTTTGTCCTGCCCTTCAGGCGCCTGGAGAATAGCTTGACTCCCTCTTCTTTGTGGCAACCCTGAAGGAATTGGATACTGCGATCATGTAACCCCCGCTCCTTATTTTCATTAAACTAGACATACCCAATTCAGCAAAACGTTCTGATCTGCTTTAGCCTCCAGCCCCTAATTATCTTTGTTGCCCTCTCTGCACTCTTTCTAGAGTCTCAAATCTTTTTACATCGTGTGACCAAAATGGATGCAGAGTATTCCAAGTGTGGCCTTACAAGGCATTGTTAAGTGGTTATAATACTGCACGTGATAGTGATTCTTCCTCTGTACTGCAGCCAGCACTGTGTGGCTTTTTTGTGCAGCCGCACGAACACTGCGGCTCATTTAAGTGATTGTCCACTAGGACTCTGAGATCCCTCTCACAGTTACTACTATTGAGCAAGGTACCCCCTATACTATACCTGTACATTTGGTTTTTCTTGCCTAAATGTAGAACCTTACTTTTTCACCATTGAATTTCATTTTGTTAGATAGCGCCCAATGTTCAAGTCTGTCCAGGTCCTCCTGTATCTTAAGCCTGTCTTCTGGAGTGTTGGCTATTCCTGCAAGCTTGGTGTCATCCGCAAATTTGATGAGTTCCCCATCTATCCCCCTCGTCCATCCAAATCGTGATGAAGATGTTGAAGAGCATTGAGCCAGAACAGGAGCCCTGGGGCACCACACTGCACACTTCCCTCCATGTAGATGCGGTTCCATTGAGGACCACACGCTGAGTACGGCCGGTCAGCCAGCTACGAATCCATCTGGTGGTGATGCTGTCTAACCCACATTTTTCTATTTTATCAAGTAGTAGGTTGTGATCTACTTTATCAAATGCCTTACTGAAGTCCAAGTAAATTATATCCACAGCATTCCTCTGATCCACTAATTTTGTCACTTGGTCAAAGAATGCAATAAGGTTTGTCTGGCATGATCTGTTTTTGACAAACCGTAGTGATTTTGTTTGCCTCTAAGTGTTCGCTGATTCGTTGTTTGATTATCTTTTCCAGAATCTTTCCAGGTATTGAGGTCAGGCTGATAGGTCTGTAATTTCCTGGGTCCATTTTTTTCCCTTTTTTGAAGATGGGAACTACATCAGCTCTTTTCCAGTCCTCCGGTAATTCCCCAGTGCTCCAGGATCTTTGAAAAATATAGTTCAATGGTTCTGAGATCACATCTGCCAGTTCCTTGAGAACCCTGGGGTGTAATCCATCTGGTCCTGGTGATTTGAACTCGTCTAGGCTGGACAGGTGCTCACTTACCGTTTTCTTGCCTATCTTAACTTGCATTTCTATTCTGTTTTTTTATGGCACTATTTTTGGTAGGTTGGTCTGTTTTTTCCCTTTGTGTAAAGACAGATGCAAAAAATGAGTTAAATAGTTCTGCTTTCTCCCTGTTGCTTGTCACCTTTTTGCCACTTTCACCCACTAGTGGACCAATCATTTCCTTCACTTTTTTCTTGTTTTTTACATGTTGAAAGAAGCTTTTTTTGTTATTTTTGACTTTGGTCGCAAGCCTTAGTTCATTATGAGCCTTAGCTTTCCTCACTTCATCTTTGCAGGCTCGGGCTATTTGCTGATATTCTGTCTTAGTTATGTGCCCCTCTTTCCACTTTCTATACTTGTCCCTTTTATCTTTCAATTTATCAGAGAGTTCTTTATGCAGCCATGCTGGTTTCTTTTGAGAGCTGTAATTTTTCCTCTTTGTTGGTATTGTGCTAGACTGGGCTTTTATTATCTCACTTTTCAAAATTTCCCAAGCTTCTTGAGTTGTTTTCCCCTTGAGGATTCTCATCCATGGAATCCTTCCCAAACCCTCTCTAAGTTTATTGAAATTAGCTCTCTTAAAGTCCAAGACTCTAGTTTGACTGTGTTCTATTGCTTGTGCTTCCATAATGTTGAATTCCAATATTGCATGATCACTTCCTCCCAAGGTTCCTGTGGCTTCAACACCTTCTATCATTTCATCCCTGTTAGTGAGAATTAGATCCAAAATGGCTAATCCCCTAGTTCCCTTCTCTAGTTTTTGGGAGACAAAGTTGTCTGCTAGGTTTGCACTTGGTGCAGAGTTTGTCTCCCAGTTGATGTCAGGGTAGTTAAAGTCCCCCATTACTATTGTGATGTGCTTCCTACATACCTTAGTTAGCTGACTAGCAAAAAGCACATCTATTTCCTCTGTTTGGTTGGGTGGCCTGTAGTATACACCTATGGCAATGTCATTTCCCCCCCCTTTTATATTGACCCAAATGCATTCAAGACAGTTTTCATCATTGTTGTGCTCTAGTTCTGTAGAGATGTAGTTATTTCTTACATATAGAGCAACTCCACCTCCTCTTTTATTTGGTCTGTTTCTTTTAAATAATTTAAATCCCTCTAGCCTTGTGTTCCATTTGTGGGTTTCATCCCACCATGTTTCCGTAATGGCAACAATATCATATCTGCCCTCATTAGCCTGAATTTCTAATTCACCCTGTTTGCTGTTCATACTCTGTGCATTGGTATATAGACATTTGAGTCCTTTATGACTGACCCTGTGTTTACTTTCTACGTAACCTGTGTGGTGCCTGAGTTCCCCTATTGTCTTACCACCTATTTGGTTAGTGCACTTTGTGTGGCACTTGCTATTAGAAGCTTGATTTTGCTTGACAGCAAGGTTGATATTCTTGTCCACACACACATCTATGTTACATGCACTGATAACCCTATAATTGTTAGATTGCCGGGGACAGGGATGTTCTGTATCAATTAACTCACTGTCCCCGCTGTTTAGTTTAAATATTCCTCCAGAAAATCTGTGAATTTATAGCTGAGTAACTCAGTCCCTTTCTTTGATGGATGCAAACCATCTCTTTTGTACATTTTTTCATTAGACCAGCTACAGACATCGTGACTAATATATCCAAAGCCTTCCCCTTTACATATATTTCACATGAGTAAAGCTAGAATGAATTTTGACTGATGCCTTCTTCAACAACTGAAACAAAAGGTTGCAAACTACAAATTTGAAAATTACATCTTCTGGCAATATTTAGAGTGAAGTGCATAAAAGGGCTATTACACCTCAGCATGTGCCTTCAGATAATGGCAATGAAAGCACATTCCTTAGCAATATTCTATATAATTTTGAAAAACTTTTCTATGTGTTTCTGATACTCATCTATAAGAATATAAGGATGGGTTTGCATTACATGTTCTTGTTGTGGACAATTTCACTGGAGAACCGAATTCATATACGCTGGGCTACCAAAAACCAAGCCAACAGGTGGGATGCAAAACTGTTTGGAATCCTGGCAGAAACAAATAACTGAGGTTTTTTTTTTAAATATATTTTATTAGATTTTTATAGGGATGGGAAGGAGGGAGGTAAGTAGGGGTATAACATAGGGTAAAAGACAAGGGTTAGACCAAGGGTAGGGATAGGTACAATAATGGGGTTACCCCCAACAGTAAATCAACGCTTTAACAAGCAGACTATCGTCCGGGTATACATGTTAAATATGCATAGTTAACATAATACTAAAAAGCTATAGTAAATAAGTTTATCACTAATATTAATAAAAAATTTACCAATACATATCATTCATTCTATGAATAACAATAATTAATATACTATTGATAATATATTACTAACTGAAAATAATAACTTGTAGATACTAATATATTGCTTATTAATTTTAATTACTTATAAATAAGAGTATTCAGCGCAGTTAACATAAAAATTATATATCCTATTTAATTTCATAACCTTTTTTCGTTCTGTCGTATTGCTAACCATTGATAGAATTTTCCCCATGTTTTAAAATAAATTGTGTCTTCTTTCTCTTTGATTTCTAAAGTTAGTCTATCCATTTCTGCACATTCCAATATTTTCGTAATAATAATCTGATCAGGTGGTAACTTTTCATTTTTCCAGAATTGGGCAAATGCTATTCTCACAGCTGTTAATACATGTAAAATTAAGTATTCGTTCTCTTTTCCATAATTAGATCCAAGTATTCCTAGTAAAAACAGTTCCGGTTTAAATTCTATCTGTATCTTAATCATCTTTTCTAACCATATATGAATCTTAAACCAATATTTCTTTGCATTAGGGCATATCCACCAGATATGATAATACGTCCCTGGTTTTTGTTTACATTTCCAACAAGTATTTGATACATTTTTAAACATTTTCTCTAATCTGACTGGTGTCATATGTCATCTATAAAACATTTTATATAAATTCTCCTTATATGCAGCTGCTTTAGTAAGTTTAATATTTCGATCCCAAAGTTTTTGTGTCTTCTAAATCTATAGAATATCCAAAATTCTTTGCCCATACTATCATCATTTCTTTTACTTGTTCTTCTTCCATCTTCCAGCTTAGCAGGAATTTGTAAAGTTTTTAAATCAAGTTTTCATCTGTTTTTAGCAATATTTTATCTAGAGGTGTCTGTTCTTTATAAAATCCCATAGATTTTGCATCTTTTTCATATCTTGTCTGGATTTGCAAATAAGACCACCATGTTAAGTCAATACCCTGTTGCTGAAGAACTTGTCTGTCTTTAAGTTTTCCATCTTTGTCCGAAATGTCTTTATAGCTAACAAGTTTATCATAGTTAATTAAATTTGGATAAGCAAAGGCTTCCATTGTCGAAAGCCACTCAGGTATTTTCATGTAAATTTTGTGTTTAATTCTTTCCCACTCTGAGAGCAATACATTCCTTATGGCATGATTTTGAAAATATTTATGTACTTTATTTTTCTCATACCACAAAAATGCATGCCAACCTAATTGCAAATCATGTCCTTCTAAATAAAGAAGTTGTTTATTTCTCAGTGTAATCCATTCTTTAAGCCAAAGCAAAATGGTTGCCTGGTAATAAAGTCTCCAGTCCGGAAGCCCGAAGCCCCCTCTTTCTTTGGAATCTTGTAATAATTTGATTTTAATTCTTGCTTTTTTTCCTTGCCATATGAATCTCATTGTTGTAGCATTTAATTCATCAAAGAATTTCTGGCTCAATTTAACAGGGACCGTTTGAAATAGAAAAATTAGCCTAGGTAAAATGTTCATCTTAACGGTCGCTATCCTTCCTAGCAATGATAATTGAAGATTTTTCCATTTCTCCAAGTCCACTTTTATTTGTTTTAGTAGTCTCTCATAATTGTCCTCTTTTATTGTTGTATATTTTGAAGTTAAGTGGATACCTAAATATTTAACTTTTTTAGCTATTTGAAGATTTGTCTTATTAGCAAATTGAATTTTTTGTTTGTCTGTTAAATTTTTCGTTAGTACTTTAGTCTTTTCCCTATTTATCTTCAACCCCGCCACTTCTCCAAATTTCTCTATTTTCTGCAGGAGTTTAGTAGCTGTTTCCAATGGCTCCTCCAAAATAAAGACTAAATCATCTGCAAAAGCCTGTAATTTATATTTTTGGTCTTTTATCTCCAGTCCTTTGATCTCCATGTCTTGCCTAATGTTCCTAGCCAGCACTTCCAGTGTAAGAATGAATAACAAAGGAGACAATGGACATCCCTGTCTTGTGCCTTTTTTGATTTCAAAGCTATCTGTATAATCTCCATTCAAAAGTATCCTTGCTGATTGTTTATTATAAATTGCTTGAATTGCGTTTATAAAGTTTTCACCAAACTCCATCTCCTTCAACTGTTGGAACATAAATTGCCAATTAAGATTATCAAAAGCTTTTTGTGCATCAAGAAATATAAGCGCCAATTGTTTCCCTGGATGATTTTCGTAATATTCCAAAACATTTAAAATAATCCTTAAATTATTTTTTATCTGCCTTTTTGGGAGAAAGCCATTTTGGTCCGAATGGATAAATTCAGTCAAGAATTTCTTCATTCTTTCTGCCAATATTGCAGTAAATATTTTATAATCCACATTTAACAACGATATTGGTCTATAATTTTTTATTTGTGTAAGATCAGTGTCTTCTTTAGGTATGAAGGAAATGTTGGCTTCTATCCATGAATTTGGTATTTTTGTCTCTGAAAGAGCTTCGTTACAAAGGTCTTTCAAAATCGGGCTAACAATGTCTTGTAGAGCTGTATAGAATTCTGCATGGAGACCATCCGGTCCCGGAGTTTTATCCTTCTTTTGCCTTTTTATCGCCTCTGTAATCTCCATCATTGTTATCATCTCGTTTAACCTGTATTGCATATTCCCTGGTACCTTTGGGAGATTTGCTTCTTTTAAATAGTCCTGTATTGCCTCATTCGACACCACCTCAGTCTTATAAAGTGTCTCATAATAAGCTTTAGTAATTTTTTTAATTGTGTCATTGTGGCAGTATAATTGGCCCTTTGAATCTTGTAGCTTACTTATTAGTCTTTTTTCTCTTTCCTTTTTCAATTTATATGCCAGCCATCTTCCCGGTTTATTGGCATTTTCAAAAAAAATTCTGTTTAGATCGTTTAACCTGTTGTGCCCTAATATCCATCTCCAGTAAATTTAATTTGTGTTTTATTAATTCCATTTGTGTCTTCAACGTTTTCTTTTGTGGATCATTTCGTAGCTCCAGTTCCAGTTACTAAGTTGTTCTTTCAGCCTAAGCTGTGTTTGTTTCTTTTCTTTATTCTTTTTGACAGCGCAAGTTATAGCCAAGCCCCTAAAATAGGCTTTCGCCGTATCCCATACATTTTGAATGGAGGTTTCTTCTTCCTTATTTATTTAAAAAAAAAAAATCCATTGCAAATTGTAAGAATTCTTTTTCTTTCAATATAGCTTTATTCAACCACCATCTTAGTTTCTTCCTGGATCCTTTCCAAGTCATTTTAATTGGATTATGATCTGCCCAAATATTAGGTTCTATTTTAATCTCCTGTATCATAGTCTTTAGATCATAAGAAGTCCATATCGTATCAATTTGTGACCAGGATTTATGCCAATTTGAATAAAATGTATATTGTGCTTTATCTGGGTTCATTTCTCTCCATATATCTTGTATACATAATTCATCTTTCATCTTTAGAAAAGGTTTAGGTAGGGTATTTCCCCCTTTTTCCCCTTGTTTGTGGCTTTTATAATCCTGTTTTGCATCAACTATCGCATTAAAGTCTCCAAGTATACAAAGATTTTGATAGTTTAATTCCATTAGTTTATCATGTAATTGCTGGAAAAATTGATCTTGTTTCTCATTGGGGGCATATATCGCAATCATCAAGATTTGTTTTTATTATATAACAAGTTTTATTGAATTTTTTTGTTTTACAGCCAAGTGCTTAAGACTCATCATGGAGATAGGGCACTCCATAGAACAGAATAGAAAATATAATCATACAAAGCAATTTAAATTACTTCTTTAAAATTTCCCTCTCTATTTTATCAATCAAGAAAACAAAACAAAAACAAAGAAACAAAACTATCAATAATATTTCCACCCATTTTCGAGCTTAATTAACTATTAACATATTCCAATTTGTCATTACATAAAGTTATAGTATACAATTCGGGTATCCATATCATACAAATTATTCCTAACCTATACATATTACTCCAATTATTCACTTTATACTTCTCAGTTAAATTTTATCTCCTATTCTATTTCACGTACATATTTTATAAATGAAGATAACTTTAAGTGTTGATTATTTTTTTAAAACCATTTTACATTAGCCTAAATTATTTCTAATTATTTCTAAAGTAAACATATAGTATAACTATATATATATATATATATATATATATATATATATTAATATTTCTCCACTATATTCTATTTGCTATACTCTATCAAACATTTTTATAAATCAGTCCAACTTTCGATCATTGCAAGTAAAAATATCAGTAATATTTCACCAATCTCAATACAACTCTTTTCATTTTAACTTTTCCAATTTTCCATAGTTGCCATTCCAGACCATAATCAAATCCATAATTTACCTCAATATTAACTCAGACTAAAATCTTAGACCTTAGAAATCTCAAAAATATTAGCTCAGTTGAAGTCTCTAAAAACCATTTTACCTGTCAAATAAAGTTTTAACACTCATTTTAAAACCTAATTCTAGCTTTCTTTTTATGCCAAGCAGGTTTCCACAATAGGGCCTTTAGCTCCTCCCATCTTAATATTTGACTATACACATTTTCCCACAGTTGCGTCTGATCATAGTCTTCTTCTCTTTTTCCCAATATTATCTGCACTATATAATCAGTCTTAGTCAGTATGGTGATTATTCGTTGTTTGTATATATTGTCAGCATTTTTAATGTCTCGTGTTTGAAAGTCCATTTCTGTTGTTTTTAAAGCTGTAGCTGTTTTAGTTGAGTTCTGCCTTTGGTCCTCAAAAATCTCCATCTTTTGTATATAAGGTGTAACGTCTTCCTCTTCAGTAGGTTGTAGATATAAATCCTCAGTCTCATTAAGTTGTAAATCTCGTTGTGTGTCATGATCAGTTGAAGTTTGAAATTCAATTTTTAACTCTGAAGCCACCTTTTTCCTGAGTGTCCTGAAGTGCTCTCTTAATTCTTCTTTTATTTCCAGAATTTTTTCTAGTATAAGTCCATAGTTAAGCTGTGAGTGAAATTCCATTCTTCTCTTTTTTTAATGAAAATTCAACAGTGTCTGGGCGTGACGCCAAGTTCAGTAGTTCAGTTGTAAATAGTTACATTGTTACGATAAGGCTTTCTGGGCTTCACGCCAAGTTCCGAGCTACATTGTAACCATGCAATCCACATAAATCCACCCCAAGAGCCAAAGAGATTTTTTTCCCCCTTTTTAAAGTAGATAAGAATGTTCAGAAGGGGGGGAGGAAGAGAAACACTCCACCCCCCTCCCTAAAATCTTCTGAAAGCTGAAAACAAGCAGACAGAGAAAGAGAATCACAGTAAGGCTTTTTCTTCTTCTTCTTTTTTTTTTTTCAGGATCCCCCGAATTCCAACAGTTCCAATACACAATAAAAAGTAGTTATTTTTCCCCCCAAGTATTCGAACGCTGCTTTTCCAAGGGAGGGAATAATTTCTAGAAGCTTTTCACAGGGAAGTAAATAAAACAACAAGAGGGAAGGAAAGGTCTCACCCGGATCTTCCACAGTGGTTCTTTATGCTTAGATGTTGCTGTGACTTTCGGCTGGAGCAGCTAAGTGATCGGCCATGTTACTGGCCAATCTTTTCCCCATTGGCCCAAAGGTGATTTCTCGGACTGCAGAGGGAGCTGCTGCTCTCTCCACAATCAGACAAGTGTCCTCCTCCATGGTGGTCGCCTCTCCAGGGTGACTTTCGACCCTGTCCAGGGTCTACCGGCGGGGGGAAATCGGTCGGCAAACAGAGCATACTCTTTGCCTGACTGCAGGCACTGCTACCGGAACCGGAAGTCATCAAGATTTGTTTTTGATTCCATGTAATTTCCACCATTAATAGTCTTCCTTCATCATCAGCGTAAATTTGTTTTGGATTCATCTTTTCTTTTATATAGAAAGCTACCCCTCTTTTCTTTTGCAATGCCGAAGAAAAATAAAGTTTGCCTATTTTTGGTTGTTCTAAAAATCTAAAGTATTGTCTTTTAATATGCGTCTCTTGAAGACAGATTATGTCCATTTTCAATTTTTGTAGTCTATAAAATATTTTACTCCTTTTTGATGGGGAGTTAAGACCATTTATATTTGTTGAAAAAAATTCAATCTCTTCCATGATTTTAATTGTTTCTTGATCTCAATCTTCTAGGAGAGCTTATCTGTCTCTGATCTTTGGGCCTTACATCTTCTTCTGATTGAGTCTTTTTGGGTTCTTCCTCCTCTGTTTGTTTCGATGCTCCTGCGTCTATCGTTTCCTCTGGTTTCTTGGATCCAACGTCGCCTTCTTCCAAAAAGGCTCTATGATTGTTAAAAAATTCCTCTGCTTTAAGTGGAGTATCCAATCTATATTTTTTCCAATCCCAAAAGATTAATAATCCTTCTGGGACCAACCATCTAAAATTCACTCCTTTATTAAACAATTTCCTTGTTAAAAATTGATATTCTCTTCGGGCTTCTCTAATTCTTTTTGGAATCTGTTTAAGAATTACAAGTTCTTTATCTTTATATTTCAGTGGTTGGTCTCTTATTGCTCTCAAGATCTCATCTCGTGTAGATCTTTTGAGGAATCGTACGTGGACCTCCCTGGGAACTCTATATCTTCTTGCATAGCTTGAATTGACTCTAAAAATCTGATCCATTTCTTGTTTCATTTGGTCCATTTCCATTCCAAGTAATTCCGCCAATAACTCGCTCATCAACTCTAACAAATTCTCATCCTTCTCTTCTATAATATTTTGGAATCTTAAGAAGTATGATGCTCTTTCCATCTCCATGACAGCTATACAGTCTTCCAATTCTGCGTTAGCTTGCGCCAATCTCTTATTCTCATCTTGCAAAGCTTCTAGTTTCTGATCAGCCACCACTGACTTATCTTCTATTTTTTGCATTCTTTGTTGAGTGTCTGTCATCGCCTGTTGAAAGGTTTCCATTTTTTGATCCATTTTAAGAAGGTCATTTTTCAAGTCTTCATAATTTTTCCCCAAATCTTTTTTCATTTCCATTTTGGAATCTGCAATTGCTTGGAGTATCACTTGAGTATCTTTTTGTTGTGTTTCCTGTTGTAAATATGTAGTGATTGATTTTTGGGGGGCTGGGCTCACTGAGGTTGAGGCGGGGGCCGAAGAGCCCTTCTTCACCCCTTTAGCCAAATTTGAGGCACTCATCTTCTAATTGTTGTATTTATTTATAATCCACTAAGGAGCCCAATGGCTAGTTATAATCCACCAGGGGGCCCGATGGCCAATTGTAATCCAGTGCCCTCCTATTATCAGGAGACAAGGCAGATGTAATTTGAAAAAGAGAAAAAAAGGAGGAAGAAAATAATAATAATAATAATAATAATAATAATAATAATAATAATATAAATAATAATAATATCAATAATATCAATAATATCAATAATATCAATAATATCAATAATAATAATAATAATAATAATAATAATAATAATAATAATAATAATAATAATAATAATAATAATAATAATAATAATAATAATAATAATAATTCCAACGAGGAGATGGTTAAAAAAAAGGAGAAAAACTTCCACAACCATCCAAAAGGTAGGGAAAGTAGAAGAAAAAACACAAAATGATCAAAAGGAAAAAAAAGGTGTATTTCTATCCAAAGGGAAGACCAAAAAAAAGGAAAAAAGATAAAAATTATTATATACTGTAAAAAAGAAAATTGTTATAAAAAAGAAAAAAGAGAGAGAAGAAAACCGTATCCAATTTATGATCCAATTATAAATTTGCAGATTTAATCCACAACCACCCCCAAAAAAAGAAGAAAAGAAAAAAAAAGAAAAAGGCCCAAAAAATAAATTCTCTTCTCTTATATTTTCCTTGCTGTAGGCAATATACAGCTGGCCAAAGAGGCCAGACACTCACAGACAAAGAAGAAGTCAATCATGCTGGGATGATCAGTGGGAAAAGGGGACACCCTAGTACCCACTGGCTGGACACTATAAAAGATGACACTGGGATGACCATGACAGATCTGAAGGAGGTGGTGTGAGATAGAAGGGCATGGAGAGTGCTGATCCATAGAGTGACCGAGGGTCGGACATGACTGAATGGCTGACAACAATGATAGCTATAGTAGTGCTAGTCTGTTTGAAGAATACAATTTCTTCTCCAGCACTTACTGTACTTTCTATGTGTCCAAGAGATTTTTAAGTGTTGAACGATGAAACTTGTATCAACTGCAGAGTCTGGGTTATTTTCAAAAACATCCCCATGCAAAGTATGTTGCACTAGTTTAAGCATGTAGTTATGAAGACCTTTGCAATCTAAATAGAGATGCATTTGGTATGCAGTCTAAGCTAGACAAAGAACTCAACCGCACACCTCTTTGCCATTGGTTCAGAGTGTTATTCCAACAAGAGTTTTGACTACAAGGTTCCCAAGTTTTGGATCTATTTCTTTAGAACTCTCATCATGCTCTCCATACAGCCAGAATGTTTCTCTTGGTATGTTGAAACACAGAATGCTTCAAGTTGCAGAACTCTGTAGAAGTTTAATGGAATGAAATAACAGTTGAATGCATTTCATACTAGATATAAAATAATCTAGAAAGATGGCTAGATGGAGATTGTATTTAGAATGTTCCTTATTTGGAGGGACAAAGTTGAAAGAATTCAGACCAAAATTATAAAGAATCCATTTTCAAGTGTTAAATATATCTACTACATTTTCATGGGTGTCAGTCCAAATAGTAATATGGGGGAAATTTGCACATGATTTTCTCATACCATCTGACATATCATTGTGACAGTAAAGAAATAATCTTTTACTCTTAAAGTGAAGTGTGATTATCACAGATCACATCGTGACCGGCTGTAAAATGCTGTGCAGAAATGAAAGCTTATGTTTGAAATAAATACCACTTATCTTTTTCTCCATTTATTAAAGTCAGGGTAAATTAATAGTTTGAAGTTTATTGGCTGGCACTTGGAAAACATAAGTAGTATTTGTTTTGGCAAGAAAAATAGTGCCAGAACTCCATGCACCTGTGTGCATTTGTGTTATGGATTTCAAAATAGCTTCTATTTCTCTTGGACTGTAAAAGTCCAGTTTTCTTCAGGACTAAAGCAATATCTAAGCCCCCAGGGAGCCTTATTGCTAAGACAATATATGAATAAGGTAGAAAATCAGGCCTTCATAGTGGGTGGTTTTTTTTTTTTAATTAATAAACAGAGAAATGTAATTGTATCTTGACCATTCTTGGATTTTGACTTTCATTTGAGGCATCTTTTTTCCTCTTAGGCAAACAGAGAGTCATTAATTCTTCCCTGCCACATTTCTGACATTGATCTCAAGAAACATCTGAGCAATGCCAATTCCTTTGTTTTTCTTCAGCTGCAGAGCTGAGTAAATTGGAGGCACCTGTATTGCTCACTTGTATTCTGACAGAGCTGCTGCTACAGCTGGACAAAAGTGTAACTGTAGAAATCCTTACAAGGAAATGTCAGGGCTAAGGCAGCAGGAGGGCGGGAGACGGGGACAGCAACAACCCTGTCTTTCTTTTCTTGCTTTTCTGTTTCTGCCATCACCATAGCTTTGTTGTTGTTATCCTTGACATATGATTGGAAAAGGTAGGAAAAACCTCCGAAAGATACAATTCCTTGTTTCCTGTCTAATTCTGTGAATGGCATTTGTTTTGATACAGCTGATACACTTCTTCAGAGCTTTAGCATCCTTACTTTCCACAAAGGAGATCAGTTCATGGTTATGCCCACCTGCTCAGATTACTAAACTTATTTCTTATTTTCTCCTGGAGTAATCTTTTGTCATGGGGGTAGCTATGAGATTTGTCTTGTATTTAGATGGATGAGAGAAGAAAATCATTCCTTCCTCCCATATTATAATACTGATAGGTCTAATCCTGAATAAGATTTGAACCTCAAATGGCATCTGCCGGAACCTGTATAAATGGGGCATAGTATTTTCTCCTCAGTGTGACTGCAGGGTCCCACATCAAACTATAAATCACACCAGCTGTAAGCTTAGAGCATATAATATCTGATTTTTGTAATATAAATGATGCTGCACTTCAATGGTTAGATGGCCTAGAGTAGACATTGGTATTTGAACATAGATCTTTTAAAAATTTATATTTTATTGTGTTTTACTAATCCAGGTGAAATGTTAACATATATTGCTAGTCCATGTATATGATATGCCATATGCTAAATAAATAAATAAATACATAAATAAGGTCCATCAGTCCTATTTCCCTTTTTTAAAATAATAAAACCTTATAAAAGTATATACTGTAGTCACTTTACATTCTTCATACTGATAGTGAGAATAAAGACTATAGATACAGAAAAGTGAAATACTGAACAAAGGGGAAAAAAATAAAAACACCATAAAGAGGACCTTTTGATGGTACATTTGCCCCATCCTTTCCATTTTATCTAGTTACTAAGGCAGCCCCATATTTTCGGAAAGGAAGAAGTACAGAAGGAATTAGTGGACAACATAGCAGAGCAGAAAACAAAAGTTATGATTTTTTTTAATCAAGGAAGGGAAGGAAAGAAGCTCTGCACAGTTCAACTAAAAATACAATTTAACTTTCTAAGCTAAAAATAAAAACCATGGAGTTCAAGAAAATTCTTCAGTGATAAACTGCTAGAGTTTCTTCTGGTTATATTCTGGACAGGAAGGTAGCTATATATCTAGATCTAGATCTGGAATACTGCCTGGCTTTGGATAAAGACTGCTATTTTCTCCCACATAATCATTACTTTTTATTTATTCTGAAGTTTACCACAACCATTTGCTGTCTTAAATTGACAACTTTTATCGCCTTTTAATGAGTTTCACAAATTTCTCATCAGAAACTTCCCACAACTCTCTCTAGGAAAATAAAGGAATATAGTTCCTAAGGGCTGAAAAAAAAATTGTAGTTTTCCACAATGGCCTATACAGTTTGAATTCCACATAGATATATGTGTATACTAACTCACTAGAAAACACACATGTCACACATGCATGTACATGTACATTTACTCAGGCCTGTTATTTTTAGTTACAAGGAGGGGATAATGTGAAATAATAGCTACTAATATGAAGTGTTACTGTTTTATGGAGGTACTGCTATGAGGCAACTTTTGCTACAAAGGCGAACTCATATATCCATAGGATTTTATGTTGGGACTGCAGCTCTGAGAATGCCCAGCTAGTACATCTAAAGGGAACTCTATGGAGCAAAACTCTATGTGGCAATTGTTGCATATCTGAGAATGTTGTTCCCAAAACTGGTTCTAGCCTGGTGCCAAAGCCAATAAGACATCAGACACGAGGAATAAAGTTTTCAATTTCTTTTATTGGAGTACTCAAGCAAAAGGGTCCCAGCCACGAAAGGAGCCAAGACTCCAGACAGTGATATCAAGTTTCTTTTATACCAGGGGTCCCCAATCTCCAGGCCGTGGCCCACTACCGGGCAGTGGCCTATTCAGAATTGGCCCACGCAAGTGGGTGGTTAGAGTATACGTACACACATGCAGCTCACCTTATGCAAGCGGCAGGCTGGTGGGCTCTCACACATGCAATTTGAGCTGTGCATGTGTGTGCTGGCCTGCCACTTGCACGGATCAGTTCCCCTCTCCCCCCCCCAGCCAGGCTGCAAAGCCCCAAAGGTTGGGGGACGCTGTTTTATATTGTTCAAAACAAAGAACAAGGAAACAGAATGTTTAAAAATTCTCATTGGTTAAGCATGCATTCTTTACCTTATATGGAACATCAATTGGGAAGATTACCCGAGGCACTCCTACTTGGCTAGTTACACATTTACACAATCCTATCAGGACTTATTAACATGTAGCACACATACGTACCTCCGATTCATTGTTTCCCGGGATGTCTCCACTCTCCCCAAGATGGTTCTTCTTTAACTCCAAGGTTAATCCATCAATACATTTTAAAATATATTGAAAACAATCTGAAATCATTCGTTTCTTTGCCTTAGTTATCCATGGTGAACCTTTAGCTATGATTTTGATATGTTTTGTTTTGATGGTAAATCTGAAAAGAATACAAAACAACCTATGAATTACAAATATGACTTAAGTTTTTGGTGACTTGTTAATCTTCAAAGAGACTGAAGATTGGATACCTTTTATCATCCTTCTCTCCTTTGAGAGCTGAATGCAATGAAATTTCATTTTAATGTTTGCCGATTAGTGTACATTCAAAGTGACAATAAAGTTATTATTCTTTTCTATTATTATTCTATTCTCTAGTCTGCTTTAAATGAGCTGTCTTTATTGCTAAGTTAAAAAAACCTTTCCTATTCTTTCCAACTCTATGCCCTAATTTATAGTTTAGATGGTGTGGCCTCTATTTAATAGATAAATTTAGGTTAGAAGGCTGCAGGTTCCAAAATCAGCGACTAATTATATTCCTGAATTTGAATTGTTTCATAAAGTCCACTTAGAAGATTTGTCTAATTGACTGAGGAAAGAGTTTGAAGTGGAAGAATATTTCTTTTCATTAGTGTTCAAATGAAGTGCAAATTACTGAACATCAAAGTCTCCGTATTTCCTTATGATAAAAGTTGTAAGTAGAAGTAAGAAACAGATTTTTGTTTTCAGATTTGGAAAAAATATGAAAACCTCATCCCAAGAAAGCAGGATTCTTGGAACATTTCCATTCCAAGAGAAGTTGACAGCAGGCATAGAAGACAGGATCTGAGGGTTTCCCGCTCAAATCAATAGGTTAAAAGAACAAAAAGCAAACCCCACCCCAACAGTTCATCCGGTCAGTTCAAATGGGCCAATCCCCAGGTTTTAAGTCTGCTGTTGGAACGAGACTGATAAGACTCCATTCCCAAGGTTTTGAAAACGTTGTTGGGTCTTTGCACTTGTTGGGTCTTTGCACCTTCCTTTCCCCAGTGAGAGATAAGCCAGATGTCCGGAGGCACATTCCTTTCTCACGCCAGGTTGACATTGAGGGGAGAATAGTTCAAAGAGCAAGCAGGAAGAGGAAGCGGAGAGGTTACAATATAGCATTAAAGTGAAAGGCCAGACACATACAATTCCCCAAGAGCCTCTCCCCTCCCCCCAAGAGTTTGGTAGAACCCAGAGAGAGGAAAAGGAAAGGAAAGAAAAGGCCCCCCACCAAAGAAATGGGTTCTGACAGGTTACTCCTTTCTATTGGAGTCTTCATTCATCTCATGACTAGGAATGTATATTTGGACACAATCTTAATAGATACTCGTACTAGGTGAGCAGCTGCATAAAATTATGAACAATGAATTTGGTTGGAACAATTTCATAAGAATGTCTTAATGGTTTAAGACAAAATTATCTGGGCAATCCTAAAATATTGGAAAGAGGAATTTATAGAATTTGGAAAGTAAACCCACCTTAAACAGTTCCTCTTGGGATGTCAGAATTTAAATTTATTTTGAAAGATCAAATGCAATGGATAGATATCATTATGATTTTCAATGTAGGTTGAAAGGATAGGATCTTGATCATAAAAAAACTTGAATTGTGCATCAAATAATGCTTCTTATGGAAAGTTTTACAGAATGGAAAAGTTCAGGCTGCGAGCACAATTCAGTGTTCATTGAGATTCCCTTAATGGTTGAGACTATTATATTTTAAATACTGATATATATTTTTTAAAAGTTTGCCAGTGTTATATTACAATGAGCACAAAGTATTACTAATGTGATCTGTGGTAATACAACTTATGTTACTATTCAAAAATTGTTTTTGAATAGTAACATAAATAAGCAGCACATAATGCAACTGTAGTAGTGGTGGAATTTAAAATAAGGCTGCTGCTTTTGGAAAATGGTCTGTATATTGGCTCTTTATTTTTTGTATGTAGCAAATATCACCTTTGAATTTCAGTCTATATTATAAAAATAATGTGTGTCTCCCAAATCTAGCCCTAATCTGATTTGGATACTACCTCTCAATAATTTTTTAAAACCAACCCAAGAAACAAAGTTAGATATTTTTTTTTCACCTTTGGTGTCTTATGATGGCTGTCTCAAAAGTTATAGCACAGAATGGTTGTAGAGGGTAAAAAAGCTTTACCCCTCAAATATTTACCCTCTGGTGGTGGCCTTTTGATTTATTGTGGCAGCTTTCCTAGATGTTTTTGTCAGCTGCTCAAGTATTCACTTGTTTTTTTTTCCCTTGCATTTGTTGTAAAGAGAGAAGATGGGCTATATGACTTTATGAGATCTTGAAGGTGTTCAAATATAATGCTTGCCCAAACTTGTTTGCCATTTATATTTTTTCTGTTAAAAGGGGGCATTAATTATATATGAATGTTTGACTTTCTTATATATCTAGGCAGTTTGGTAATAGAAAAGTTTACATTACAGCACTCTCCCACTTTCAGCCATCTGTTGATTTATAGAAAATTGTTATTGGAAACTTGTTTATGAAAACACTTGTTATTGCCACCTGCAGTTTGAAATCATATAATTGTGTGGGGTCTGTAACATAATTTATATAATCTGGGAAGCAGCCATTAAATATTTTTGGTTGCCATCAAGTGGGGTATTTTTGCTATTAAAATGATACACTTTCATTTGCATAAATCTCCAAGGTATTTATTCTAGATACTATACTTAACATTATTTAGTTTAGATACTATAGTTAACATTATTGTATGCCAGAAGAGCGGAAACATTATTTTTAGAATTACAATGTTTTCTGTAATTCTATCTCTATCTATAGTTTATAGATAGACCTCATGTATAACTGCCTCATGCAAGACCATTTATGATGGTGCTGAAAATACAACGTTGTGACCAAGATATGCATTTATGACCTTTGCAGTGTATCTCTTTCAGTCACATGTTTACCATTGCAGTCAATCTGTATGTATTGACCTGACTGACTTTTGTCTCCACCCCACTTCCCTTGCAGATCGGAGACTTGCCTCCTTAGGCAGTTTCTTCTGTACCAGACCCACTTTTATTTTTCAACCCTCTCCCCTGTCCCTTACAGAGCAGAGAGATTAGAGAGTAAGGAATTACAAGAGACTAGTTAGGCACATAATGGGAAAAACACACCAAAAGGAGTACACTACCATATTCGGCAAACAGTCAGTGCTGGGGTATTTCTTTTGATGTATATTCCCCATTGTGTGCCTGCTTCCTCTCTTGTAATCCCTTCCTCTTCAGTGAATTAAATATAAACGTAAGTTCCCTTCTTGCTAATGGTGAACATTCCAAAAGGGCAGGGGAGTGGAGAAAAAGGAAAACCGAAGTAAAATCATGAGCATATTTGTGGTACTGTGATTTTCTACCTAGTGACTGTATCACTTAGTAGTCCCAACTGTGGTTGCTAAATGAGGACTATCTGTATCCCATTCCTCTCTTCCTGAAATTCAGTTTCAAAATGATGATTTAAAATAAAAAGGGGGAAAATATTAAAGATATCGGAAGTAATTTTTTGTGGTGTCAGAATTCATTTCAAATTGCATTCTGTGATATTTTAAATGCAAGCTAACAAAAGTATTATTGTAACTTCTGAAAGTATTAAAACCTACTTTGGATACAAGTCTATATTATTATTTTAAGAACTATCTTTTCATAAGTTAATTTTTTTAAAAAAAATCATAATACTGGGAATGTAAAGAACATTTGTAAATATGCCCATCAATGTGCAGAGTATATTTCTATCATTGCGGTTGAATTTGGACTCGAAGGAGCAGACCAAGTTTATTGAATCAAGCTATTTTCTAATTTTATCCTATCAGCATGTAGAAACACATTTTCTGAATCACACAATGAAAAGGAACTGTGTTATTTATTTGACAGAAGAATAATCTGGGGTGCCAACTCAAGCAGGGATTGTGCAAGAATAAATAAAAATGAGATCCAGATAGCTGTGAGGAAAGAAGAAATATTTATTCCTAAAAGCAAAGAGTTTGCTGCTGAGAAATAGGTACAGTGACAGTTTTATAGGGGAGCTTGTCCTGGATATGGAAGTGTGGACATGCTGATTCTAGGGTGACACTTGACAAATGTGTGTGTGCGTGTGATGTGCGCATGTGTAGTGCAGTTCCACTGGGAGACCTAATTTAATTAACTCTATTTGTATTTACAGATCTTATCCTTTCATATATGGATTAGATCTGGGTAATTTATTTGGGGGTTTGAGGAAGTTTGAGTAAAAGTTTTTACCCTGGTTACTATTTTTACTTGATTAACTTAGTTTCAGCTTGACTGTCAATTATCTAGTGGAGACACTGATTCTCAGTCCATTGTGGATTCTGTTAATGTTTTAAGGGAAGATGGAAACAGTATAAAGAATAAAATATATTTTGATATAAAACTTCTCACATATTATTTCATGTTTTATTCATTCTACACAGGATTCTACTTAGTTTAAGCTAAACACATGAATGTCTATGTGTTGGAAATCTTACTGATCAATTTTTACTCATGAATACCTGCAAATGGAAGAATCTATCATGTTAATCCACCGTTTTCATGCAGAAGCTGAAATTCCTTAATCTTCCAGTTTCATACCAATGTACCCAGTTCTCTCCCTTCTATATATGATGCATACATTATACCAAAACAAATTTACTGGGTGTATATATTTTTATTGTAACAAGTTTTCTTTGTTCTATGAAAGGACAAGATTCAAATAATTTAAAATAGATATCTTTAAAATATATTTCTAAAATGATTTTGTGTGAAAGAAATGATTGATAAAATTACTGCTTGATTTCCTGATCTATTTTGAAAACTAATTTTAGCTTTCAAGGAATTAATGGTTTTACTTGTTAATTCGCAGAAAAAAATAGCTCAATTCTTGCAGTGGAGCTATATTAAAATGGCTGAAATTTTGTTTCTGGACAAGAACAAAATTGGTTGTGTTTTGTACTGAATGCTTATTTTATTTGCAAATAGTGCATGTTGACTAGAGGAAAAGCTTGATAATGAGAAGGTTTCCTTCTGTTTGCTATTGAACTCTGCCACTGTTTTCCCACACTGCAACTTTTCCTTATTGCATAGCTATTCAAGTATTCACACAGGCAATCCAAGACAACTGGATATGCTGTAATGAACAATATATTAACCTATGTAGCCAGTGAAATTTTACTAATATTGATATTGCTTTGGGCATAGAGGAGCAATTTATATAGCATTTATTTATTCTGAACTAAATGAGTCTTTGCAGGACTTGGTTTTAGGAAAACCTTGGCAATATGCTTACATGAATTTCCATCCTATATTTTTTGTTTTCTACACATCCATAACATTTACATAGTAATAGCAAGAGGAAGTTAAGACTTCCATTTAAATTTTCCCAATATGATGTTACCTATTTCCAAATTCAAGGACTTAATGAAAACTTAAAATAGTGGCTAATTTTAAATGCAGATGAACAAGGGTATGCTTAGACATCTGTAAGCTCTTCCAAATTCTTGGCCTCTTGACACAGTGTCAGGTAACAATACTGATTCCATCTCCTTCTGTGTAGGCTGGATTCCCAGCAGAGAGAAGATGCATTCCAGAGGAATAAGATACAGCTCAGACCAGATTTTTTGTGCAAGAGAAAGGGGGTGAAGACAGCCCATAACCTAGTTCTGGTAAATGCAGATAGTAGAGTGCTTAGTCTGGCAAGATTCTGTTTATAGGTATGGAAACAGTAAACAACTCAGCTTGGAAGAATCACTGCATGTCATTCTTGGTTTAGGTCTTGACATTGATTGCATGCTCTTTCTATAATATCCACAGTTGGAGAGATTATAATTGTATTTTTACATTAGACTACATATACCCATTCCATCAGATAAGGTAGGAGGAGCATATTTATGGGTCCTACCTGCTAAGGAGTTCCATCCAATGGGATCCAGAGGTGAGCATTTTCTGCCATAACAACCCATTGTAACATCATTCCCTGAAGTGAGTTTAGCCCCGAGCTGTTTGGCCTTCCAGAAATTTCTTAAGGTGTGGTTTTTCCAGCAAACCTAGGAATCCCTTGGAAACAGGGAGCTTGCAAGATGGTTTTATTATGTATCAGATTTTTAATACTCTCCCATGGTCTTATTTATTTGTATGTTTCTCTTTTTAAAAAGTATTTAATGTGTATTATATTGTTTGCTTTATAAAAACAATAAAAACAATAAAAACAATTCAACTCTGCTGTAACAACTCTGCTTTATGTTCAATAAAATTTTGGAGAGAACTAAATTTGAATGTAGCTAGTTCAGTATTGTAGTGCAACATTGAAAGTCCAGCCTTTATTAATAATCTAATGATCATTAGAGATCATTTACTAATGATCTCTTCATATCATTTTGCCCAACCTGGTGCCATCCAAATACAGTTCCTCATAGGCATTGTTCAAACAGGCTGGAGACTCTGTAAATTGTAATCCTAATAACTTCTGGCAGTTGTAAGGCATAGAGAGGGCACCAGATTGTATCTGAATATAGGGTTATTGCTTGGATGGATGACTGGCAGCTTTTATTCTGTGAATATACAGATTTGCTAGATAAAAACTTAACCAAGGCCTGTGAAAAGGATGGCAAAGCATTCAAGAACATTTGTCATTACTCAATGTCAAGTAATATGATTAGATGGAATTTAAATTAGATGGGCATAATAGTATATGTTCTTTTTGCGACAGAGATTCAAATCCTGAAGAACCCATTCCCTTTTTGTGTCTGTACAAGACACAAAATTAGCTTTTTATTTCATTAAATATATAAATATCCTCTCCTAGAATAGTATTCCATGAACAACACTAAACAGCTTGTGTTATGAAGCCTACATGCAGTGGGATGGTTCAGGAAATATATCTTCTATCCTCTGCCTTACTATTTATTTTATTGAAGTTTACATGTTGCATTAAGAAACCATCTGTTGTCCATATTCTTGGACAGAATTTAGTTTGCATTTTCCCCAGAAATTAAAATACATGGTATTTTAATACATGCTGAAATACAAATTTGGAGAAAGCTAAATTGGCTATGGCAGTTAGGGGAAGATTTTTACACATTTATGTTCTGCATAGAGTCTGAAAGTTTCTAAGATAATATATAAATAAGATTTTAGGGATTTAGGCATTTAGGATTCTGATTATTATTGAGGATATATGCTAATACTTTAAAACAGCATATTATTTTTGTTTTTATCAAATACTTATACTTTACATTGTTAATTTTCTGTTTCTTGACAGCATGATAGAGATGGCCAAATAATTCTAGCATGAGAGCTCATTGCAGGGCAGATTAATGTACTAAGTTATTATACTAATATGTTCCACTGATTGCTAAACATTAGAATCTATGAGATAATAATATTGAGAGAGTTCCAAATTATGAGTAACATGATATAGTTTAGTATAACCTGAAGTTGTTCCTAAGGCATATCAGATGTTAATTTTTTACAGTTTTCTAAGATCCTTGGTACATCAAGTGTCTAGCAAAATTAAAGTCAGGTCACATAATTTTATGAGCAGCCATCCCGCCAGAACCATGCAAGATGCTTCTTAAAGAGCTAAAGTTTAGCTTCACATTGCTACAAATCAACTTCAACACAATTGTGAGCCTTCATCATCAACCAGGAAAGAGATTCCATCAGCCCGTGGCAGAGACAGTGGTTTATCTTAATGACAAGTTGTTTGTCTAATAATGCCATTTTATTGTGTTTGATTGAGGTACAGTGTATCCTACATAGAGTATTTCATGATGGCATTGATAGCTCTATATTAATGGGCTTGCGGTAGCATGTGATAATAAGGACATTGGAGACAGCTGTAAGGCACTTAGATTTATTTCTACATGTGTGAGTGGTGAGAAGAAGAGTCCCATTTCTTTCAGCTCAATTAATCTTGCTAGTCAGTGTTGACAGATCTGTTTTTCTGAAGTGGTTAGACATGCCTCCTGGATTGTATCTTCTCCTCACACATATTGAGCTGGTAAAGCTTAAAGAGACTTTAACTATACAAATCCTACAAAGTGAAAATCAATACTAGAAAGGTAGACACTCCCTAAAGTTTTGGTTTGTTGATAAAGCTTTAATGGACAACATCGTCTTTTCACATCAATAGCAGATGGCTTATATAACTGAACCAACATTCCTTTATATTCTCCAGGGCTGTGATAAATATTTAAAAGTTTTGCTCACATTTAAGCATAGAAAAAGAAGGTGGATTTTTTAAATGAAATAAACCATTATTTTGAATATAAATTTCATTTTAGCACTTATCTGGAATAATCAGATTTCCTCCCATTCTTTAAATATTAGGCATGAGACAGAATTTTGTGTGTTAAACATTGGGATGCCAATTGTTTAGCACAGGTGGACTTGGCTTGCTGATACATCATTGCCATTTGCAACCTTCACAGCTGGTTTCTGACAAGCAAAGTCAGTGGGGAAACTGACATAGCTCACAAGTCATGGCCATGTGATGTCACACTTAATGATTCACAGAGATTCACTTAATGACCATAGTTGGAATTGACAAACTGATATATGTTGGATGTGGTCATGTGACATTTCACTTTATGATCACATTGGTTAGTGAAGGAGTTGCCAGTCCCAAATGTGGTGAGGACTATGTGTAGTATTAGATAGGTGAGATGTGGCTACTTTGGATTGAGGATGGGTACCTTCAATCCACTTGATTGCTGACATGCTGTTGGATATTTCCTAATGGGGCACTTAATCAGAATTTGAGAGCTAACTGCTCACAGTCAATTATTCACCTTCATTAAATAATGTGGTCTCAGATTCTGTGACAAAAGCTATATGTCAGTCTAAAATTTTTGTGCTATTCTCTGCAATCATAACTCCATGAATTGTTTCTGTATGAACTGTTCCTTTATTTGCTGCAGTAGAATAATATGTTATAGTTAATCAACCATTTTTCCTTTTATTTTTCTATAGCCATAGCATATTACAACTGTTCTATAACTCTTAGATAAGTAATCAACAGTTATACCTATGTAAAATGTTAATGAAAATGCTCATTCTCAACATTTCTGAAACAGAATTCAGCCAACATAACAAACTTCAATGTTATTTCTGCCTCTAAAATATAAAATATGAATTTTAAAAGATATAAATATCTTAAAAATGACAAATTGTTTCAGTTTCAGACTAGCATTCAAATTACATTGTGATGATGGTAATAAAATTTTATAAATCTATTGTAATGCCATCCTATATTGTCTTCTTTGAGAACTACACTTAACAAATCTCCCTTTCCCAAACAATGTTTCCCTTTGTTCTCCTGTTTCATTTAAAATCTACACCCTTTTGACTAGTTTTACATTTTCACGCCAGACAAGACATGTTTCAAAATAACATGTTTGAATTTAATAAAATTATCACCCTCCCTTCTTCTCTGCTGCTGACATGGGAGGATAAAATCGAGATCATGTATTACATTCCAGAATTTGAGACCTCTCTCATCTGTTCATATATATTTCCTCTTGCCCATAATAGCTCTAAAATATTTTTCTCATAGTTATGTATATCTATGTATATGCACACATATTGTTGATTCAGCACTGAGTCAATTGTCAATAGCCTCAACAATTTCAAGAGCTCCACATAATATATCAGCTAATATAGTTTATCTGAATTCTTTGGTGGTCTTTGTGTATTTTGTTCTACCATTGATCCATTTTTTTTCTGAGAAAAAAATCAGGGTCCATTTTGTTTTACCCTTAAGGATCTCATTCAGTGCTACTTGCAGTAGGCCTCACAATAGTCATGATTTACTGTCAGTAATATTGTCAGCTGCAGAAGAGACACTAAACTACTTTTACTTAATCTGGCTATAATAACAGTATCTTGCAAGTTTGATTATGCTATAATTCCTTCTCCTTTTATACTCCAGTGAATTAGGAAAGCACCTGCTGAACTGTTTCTAAATGTTATCTTGTATCTATAGACTTTTTTTAAAAAAAATAGCCTCTTTTGCCTACATTTTTGCATACAATATTTCACAGTATGAGTCCTGGTGGCACAGTGGTTAGAATGCAGTATTGCAGGCTAACTCTGCCCATAGCCTGGAGTTTGTTCCTGATGGTGCTCAAGGTTGACTCATCCTTCCATCCTTCCGAGGTGGGTAAAATGAGGACCCAGATTGTTG
Organism: Azemiops feae; assembly: GCA_023970755.1. Taxonomy (NCBI): domain Eukaryota; kingdom Metazoa; phylum Chordata; class Lepidosauria; order Squamata; family Viperidae; genus Azemiops; species Azemiops feae. The sequence continues at coordinate 3,107,386 of JALGBA010004091.1, forward strand.
AGGGCAATATGCTGACATTGTAAATTGCTGAGAGAGTGCTGTAAAGCACTAAGGGGTGGTATATAAGTCTAAGTACTATTGCTATTTCCATCAAGGTCATCTTCCGTACTTTCTGCAAGTATATTGCTATATATATTTTATTAATGAATTTGATTACATGGGTTAACATATTCTAATAGGACCTCCTTTTATTTAAAGTTAGAGGTAGATTTATTACTGTTGTTAAGAGAAGTAGGAAAAGGTCAATTAGAAACACATTGAAGCAATAATGAATTACAAATAATAGGAAAAAAATGTTTTGAATAAGAGTTAAAAGACCAGATGACTAGATTTATTAAATGGAATATTTAAAGATTAAATATATTCTTAATTATGGTATAAAAGAATGGAAAATGTTTGGAAATAAATATGTATTAGCTTAGGGGAAACATGGACTTTCAGTAGTATACTATCTTTTTATCCCTCTTTACTCTTGTTGTTTTTCTCTCTCTTTTTAATCTTATTTATTCCTTAAGTAAGGTAAAAGTTATGGGATGGTTTACATGAGAAAAAATAGAATCAAATATCTAAATGTAATTAACTTTGAGAAAATCTTAACCAGTAAGAATGTCTTGAATATTGTGGGAAAAACAAATGTAAATAAGAACTGTAAACAGGATCTATGATGAGGCAACCAGAATGACTAGATAGAAAAGAAATATTATATTGATGTGATTATTATTTGCGGAAATATTAGGAAAAAAATACATTCCATTATTATCTATCAAAACAATAAGAATTATATTAACTTAAGGTTGATAAAAGAGAACATTATGGGAAGAAGAGGAAATCAAGTAAAGCTATTATGTAGATTATAGATCATAGAAACAAATTGTTAACGAATGTTTTTTTAAATGTAAACCCAGACAATACACTGTTTACCGAATATTAAGGTGACCATGTTAAAAAATTAATAAAATATATTATAAAAAAGAATTACAAATAATAGACAAGGACCTTTGCTTACATGTAATAACATACACATTTATGGCCAGCTGGGAAGAATCTTGAACTTGCAAAAAGTACTTTCTGTCTAATAGAACAGAGCAGGAAAATCTGAACTGTGAATAATTTATGGATACAATGAAATATTTCTAATGCAAATTTAGTAAACATGGCATCAATATCATGCATGCTTATTTTGGGATAAACACCATTGGACTTGATGATTTGGGATTTTACATTTATTTCCAATCAAAGTGTTATGAAAATATTTTGCAAACATCAGAAATGTTTTTCGTAGGTACTTAGATTGTGTGTTTGGGAGTGGAGGGGAAGAACGGGTGCTGCTTATTTATCTGATTGGATTTACTGTAGGTTAAGTATCAGAGATTCCAGCATCATAATCTAGTACTTTGTGAAATGGCTACCCACTGAGATGACATTTTCATGCTGCAATTCTATACTCAGTTATTGAAAAATAAGTGCTATTAAAGTCAGTGGTATTTGCATCTGAGCAGATGTATATAAGATTAAATTTGTTAGTTATGTGTCCTCTGAGGACTTTTTGGATTGTTTTTATAATGTAACTGACAATTTATGTTCCATCAGAAAGTATGTGAAATGAGAATTCATCAGCAAAGTAGGTGACCGGGCTGAATTTTATGTTATATTTATGTACATATTTGAATGGCACTGGCTACATCATTGGGCTACCATATGGAATCCTTTATTACTTTATGAAAGCTATGCACTTGGCCTTCCCTGTATGTTCTTTTTTAAAATCAGTTCCACACTCATAAAAGTACACTTTTCTCTTCAATGCTAAATATTCTTTTAAGTCATTGGGCACTGGGACTTAGAAAAAATATCAGAATAACTATATTTCACAAAATCCAACCTTACATGTCTCTTGAGAAGCCTTAACTAGCCTGGGTAGATATGGTTTTAATACACAAGTGGTTGAATTCACAGCTATGAGAGACTGTCCATTCCCTCAGGACTGAAAGGATCAACTCATCCCAAATAACTAAGCAAGACTGAGTTTCAGTCATTTTCTTGGAACTTGCCTCATGACCTGAGTCCAATTTGGAGCAAATCTGAGTGAGTTTATTCTAAATGCCTAGCATATCCCTCACAGTGGCTTTATAGGTAAATTTCTGGCTATGACAAGATCCACCCATGAGGATATATAGCTCAATAATTTTATAACAGTATGTTTATTAATGAAATCAATAAAATATTGTTCATCTAAGCAGTCACCTATTTGAAGAGTATTATTTTCATATAAAATAAATCTAATGCTATAAAATCACCTGACATTTATTCATCATGCTTTTTTTGTGAGAACTTTGATACCTTTAGCCTGCTTATTCTGTACTCATGATTGATGTTTGCACAGTTTATTTGTACACCCTTATGATACTTTTCTGGATATATTATATTATCTAGCACTTTAGTTGTTTCTTGAATGAAAGACGATTGCTTTTGGCTCAGTAAGAGTCTTAGAAACATTCATATGTGAGTATAAATAAAGCACAAAATGCAGCTGGTGAGCATGCCAGTGATAAAGGGAGCTTTGAGAAACCTGTTTTTAGTTTGCTCTGAATCCCTACACTCTCTCAGCACCTAACACTGGCTCTCTTGTAAGGTTTGATTTCTCCCCCTTTCTTAGAAGCAGGGCAGCTTCTTGCTTAGCCAAAGCTTCGTAATGACAGATGTGATCTAAGTATGACTCAAAAGTTGAAATGTTTGAAAATCTCTTTTTGATTATTGTCTTCAGTGTAGATGAAAGTGAACACTGCTGGTGCATTCTAATGTAACTGTTACAGTATACCAGAAGGTGCCTGGGTTACGATGACATCTCATATAGCTTAAAATACTGAAACAAAACATCTTGTTTCAAAAGTTGCGGATGTGCATCCTGGTGCACATACTAATAGTACTAGTTATATTTTCTATCTTTTGCTAGTTCATTCATGAAATTCAGTTTATTTCCTACTTTAGTTGAAACCTAAAAGAATTCAATAAATTGGGGGGGGGGGGGGCGGTTTAGAATATATAGCAATAGATGGAGATTTTATAATTCTGTTTTTGGAAGGTAGAAAGACCATTGGTACAATTTATTTTATTTGAAGGACTGCTTCTCCCCAATCATATCTACCTGTCCCATTACGTCTGGAAGTAAGGGCAAAAAGCAAAAACAGACCTTATCTTCTTTTATTCACCCTTTTTTATGTTTTAAAAGATCAGTTTGCTTCTCTTGTTTTCCAGCTACAAGGCTTATCTTATTTGGGAATGCAAATTTTATGGTATGATAAAATGGACACATTATCTCAAGAATTTATTTGCACTTAAGCTCCAGTTATTAGATAACATTGTGACCTGAGATTCAATTGGCTCTTTCCAACCTGTAAGTAGGTCCTGATAGAAAGGAGGTGAAAAGATGTGTAGTTCTTGGCACAATCTTCATGTGCCATGGATATTATTTTATTTCCACATTTAATTTCTTTATTAAGACAGTGAGATTACTACACATCATTAATTGGACTTTGGGCCCATGACCCTGTCATCATACCTTGCTGCAACAAATTAAATATGTGTGTCTTTATTATATTAAATATTTGTGGGTTATCTGGAGGAAACTTCAAATTATATTTATGACATCAGTTTGAAATTGACAGTGACATTGCATGTTCCCATAACATTATAGCACTTCCAGCATTCTTCACATGCTGAGCTGATTAATTTAAGAAGATAATCATATGAGCAATTTCAGCTATAGGAGAAAGGCAGGGAAACAGATTAGTAGGGATACGTTTGTTGACAGCTTCCTCACTCTGGCTCCGGGTGTTTCTCATCCTGTTTTGAAGTGAAAATGCAATAGCATCTTGTTGCCATTTGCTCATGAAATCAAGAATGCTGCACCAAAAAAAAAAGTTTTGATTGCATGGCACTCAAAGTGAAGAACTGAGATTAAAACTGTGCAAGAGAGTTATATCACTTGGATGCAGGGGCACATGTCTTAAATTTATGAATTCCAGGTAATTCAGTAGAAATATTTTGGAAGGAACATAGGTAGATTTTCCAACACCATTGATCATTTAACATCAATAGCTGATATTACATTCTGGAAGCAGTGGGATAAATATAGAATTGGTCTTATATACTGTATTAGTCTATCTAAAATTAAGGGATTACAGGATTATAAAAAGAGATTTTTTTTTACTGTATCTGTATAATGTATATACTATGATAGAATGATCAGGGCTGAATAACTACATTACTGAAACTATTCATTCTCCCTATCATTTCACAGTATTTCACAATATTATTAGATCTTTTTCTCAGCTGTGACAGAAGTGTAAAGAGAAGTATTGTGTACCTGTTGTCCAAGCAAAAAATGTTATGAAAATATTTCCTTGACTCGAGTATTTATTTTTCAACTAAAAACCCATAGCAAGTTCCAAATTGAACCTATGCAATACTATGTGTCCTGTTCAGAATTGATTCTGTTAAGCATTGTAAATAATCTTATGTATAAATCATTACATAGACTAAGGTAAAAATTGGATAGGAGGCATACAGATGAGGTAATTAAAATCACTGGGCTGCCCTTGAAGGAAGCACCTTGGCTGCACTGTTGTAGTTGAACTTTATCATCTATTATTTAAAAGGCATCTCATACTTGCTGGGAAATGTTCTCTGAATATTCCATTGAACAGACAGAACTGTAGGATCAACAAAAAGAAACTTGGCATTTGTTGGTCTGCTTTCTCACATCCAAAACTTTTCAAAGAAGGAAGAGGCATAAGTATTGCCAGTGTTCTCCTTTAACAATAACATAATTTTTCCAGAATCTTGTGGAAGTGGCTGATTGGCCCATTCTAATCTGACTGACCCACCAAAACAGCCCATTTGTATTGTGCTCCCATAAGAACTGGGAGGAAGCAATATTGTAGCTTTTGTGTGGTTATGTTTATATAAAAGAAAGGCAAGTAAACCTTTTTGGAGCAAATAGAAATGTATCAGGATGGGTAAGGTATTTTTAATGATATACGGAGAGGTTGGGGACTAGAAGGGCAAGTAAAACTAGAAACTTCAATTGAGGAGGCTCAGTTAACACCTTTTGTTTTTGGAATGTGAAAAGAAGAGAAGGAGTGGAACATAGTGAATTAGAAATTCATTAATAGTACATTGTTTGTGGTTTCATAGCTTCTACTAGTTGAAAAGAATTAGCTACTGATGGGGACAGTAGAAATTTGAGAGGATTCAATGAGCTCCAGCTTGAGCTCCAGCTCATATCATCTCATTTTAGTGAGGTTTTAATGGAAATTTCTATGTCCCCTTATACTTTGAATGTTGAATCACTGAGGTAATATTAAAGGTGTATTCCTTTAAAACAGAGCCTTGCAAAGGGTTGTTGATTGCTTTATACAGTTCTAAGCAATCTGAGTCAATGTTTTTACTTGTAAGTAAAGAAGCTGCCTCCTAAGCTCTCTCTCTCTCTCTCTCTCTCTCTCTGTGTGTGTGTGTGTGTGTGTGTGTGTGTGAAACAGAGAGAGGATTCAATTCACTGGTGCATGTTTCTCTTAGTACAGTAAAATACATAGGTGGCTGAGAAAGGGGGAGAAATTGCTCTTGAAGCTTGTTCAAAATTCACTGCAAAATTAAGAAAAAGTAAATATGAAGTATAAAAGGGAAGTCATTTTTAAATGTATTTGTATTTTTAAATAAACATTGCAAAGTCAGCCAATATGCTAAGGAGAATACAATATGCCACAGCCACTGTCAACATACAGCTTTTTAGAAAATAAGATATGTGTTAATTGAAGAATTGTTATTTATATATATATACTAGATGTGATGGGATTATAAACTAATGCTAACTTAGAAAGATCCAGTCTTTATGTATTTGTAGTATGATAGGTGAAAGAAAACAGGCCTGATTGTCACACTCAACCCTAAATCTTCTACCATGACATCCCACTCATTAATTTTGGGTCTAAGAAATGCTCATTAAAAAGAATATATTCTCTGACTGAAAAAGAGAGAGCTTGTTAACCAGAAGATGGCTCTGGTTTCCTGTTTTGAAGAACAGGAAACATGTTTGGTCATGAAAAGCTATTGCAGTTATTCTTAAATTTTCTTCTTTTTAGGAGATCAAAATGTTCGAGCTTTAGTGTTTGTGTGGGTATGTGTACATTTATATAATCTGCAGACTAGAGTATTCTTGGCTCAGAAATGTCAGTGTTTAAAACAGGATCCTTTTTTACATTCTGAAGAGACAAATGTTTTGGGCACTAAGCTTGTTTTGGCCCTTAGATATCATCCTGCTGTGCATTAATTCAAGTTCACAACTCATTCATTATTGCTTAGTCTTCAATTTGCATTGAAACTCCATGAAATGAGTGAGCCATTGGAATGTCTGAAAAGTTTTCATAGCTGATTCCCCACCACCCATCTAAGTAATAAATGAATTAATTATAAGCCATAGTGATGGAGAAAAAAATAAATAGAGAGATAGGAACTATAAATCCTGGGTTGGGAAAAAAGTTTCAGGGAAATGTGGAGAGTTATGTAGCAATAGAGATCTACATTATCAAGCTGCCCTTGTATAAAACATCAGGTTGGAGATTTTGTAGCTTGGATGGATTTGAGATAATTCCACCTTATTTAGAAAACATCTGTACTTTTAGTTCATATACGGACACCCTAGGGATAATTATAACAAAGCAGATGCTGTGTCTTGGTAATCATAGTTTCATAGAGTTGGAAGGGATTTCAGATGTTGTCTAGCCCAACTTTCTGCTTGCTATAAAATGTACTACAGAATGTTCAGCAGATGGTTGTCTAACCTCTGTTTGAAGGGGAGCATGTCTCTTCATAAGGCAACCTGTTCCAGTAATTTGGGAAATTTGTCTTAAAATCTGGTCTGACTTTACTTCCTTGTGGCTTCAATCCATGGATTCTGACCCTGCCCTTCTGGCAACAGAGAATAAGTCCATTTTATTTGAAGTCTTCTGCAGACTAATTTTACCCAGGTCCTTAAAAAGATTCCTTTTATGAGCTGAGTTTTAGTATTTTCACCATCTTTATTACCTTTTTCTCAATTCACTCTGCTTAATTGATACTCTTTTTAGATTGTGATTGCCAGACCCATAGTATTCCAAGTAAGCCCCCATTAATATGGGACAATTGCATCCATGATCTTGGCTAGATCCATGCCTGTCCTGGTTCCTCTGGATACCTGAATAGAGTGTGTGTGTGGCTCTACTGGGATGTAGTTAACATTTCTCTGGACAAGCATGTGATGCTATAGTTCCTCAAAAAGATAGTGATGTGCCCCCTCCTGAAGAAACCATCTCTCCATCAACCTGAATTTGACAACTTTTGTCCCATTTCCAACCTTCCTTTTTAAAGAATATCTAGAGATTTAGATGTTTTGTCTAGTATTACCTGAAGCAGAAGCCCCACCACCTTCCTTTTAAAGGAAGCTAGTGGGGCTTCTGCTTCAGGTAATACAAGACAAAACATCTAAATCTCTAGAAATGGAGGGCTGACCTCTCATTAGTCCATATGATTAGAATCCATCTGGACTATCTACAGGAACTGAAAGTAGGAGGCAATGTTTTATATTTCCATTCCTGAGTAGGCAGTTTGAGTCAATAGTCTCAAATAGTGATGTATGAACTAGTCAAACTTGTTCCATTATGGATTAATCTTTTCCCCTATGTTACTTAACATTTATATAATGTTTCTGGGAGAATAGTCAATTGCCTTGGCTGGACCTAACTTGAGTTCTATGCACCACAGATATAAAAAAGCATTGATAAACTGGAACTAGTCCAGGAAAAAGCTACAAGAAAAGAATGGAAACCAAGTCCTACAAGGAAATGTTAAAATCTAGGTATGTTTAGCTTGTAGAAGAGAAGGCTGAGAAGGGGTATCATAGCTGTCTTCATATATCTGAAAACCAGTCTCATTGTAGCAGGATCAGACTTATTCTCACTTGCCCCAGAGACTAAGACCAAAACTATGATGGAATGAAATTTCAAGGGTGTAGATACATCAGGAAGGACTTTTTGATAAACTGGATAATACAAAAATGTAAGATTTTTTTTTAAATCATAGAATTTGATATTGTACTTATATTTGCTACAAAGGAAATGAAACAGCTTCTTTCTCCTTCCTTCCTTCTTCCTTCCTTCCTTCCTTCCTCCCTTCCTCCCTCCCTCCCTCCCTTTTGTCTTTTTCTTTTTTCCCTCTCTTTTCTCCTTTTTATTTTTTACTAGTTTGTGTTAGTTTGTATGTTCTTTGTAAGACTTTCTAATCAATGGAACCGATTACTGAATAAGTAGTTTCTTTCCCTGCATTGGATATTTTCATACAAAGACTGGATAATCATCTATCAGAGATAATGTAGTGCAACCAGGCTGGAGAACTGTTGAAGTCCACACATCTTAAAATGATCAAGGTTAAGAAACGCTGATGTAATAAATCCTGTTAGAATTGGTGATCATCTAGATTCCCTCTAAGGCAAAAATACTATGATTCTCCTGTCTCCAGCATTATTGCCAGTGCTTGGTATGGGTGTCTGATGTGATTATAGTATTTTACCACAACAAGACAGCATAGCAGGACTTGTGGGATGGAAGCTATATGGTGATACATTGTGACTTATCAGGGACCACTTTAAGGAAGCTTGATTTTGCCAGTCTGGTCTAAATATTGATTAGTAAGAAGGGGATTGGACAGAGGCAGGTTTTCAGGAAATGGCATGACAGAAAGCAATGTTGCGCCAAAGAAAAGTGCTTGGCTCTGACCTGCCATGTAGTTTTGAAAACCTTTAAAATGATTTTCTTTCAGTGACCTTTGGCTCATAATGAAGTTATTATTATTAATCTATTATTAACCATTATGTTACCCATTAATATACCCTGCCTGAGGTCTTCTTTAGGTATTTTATGAATATTGTTAAAATAATACATAGATTGATTAATATCCTGTTGTGTCACTATAAATCCAGATGCTAAGTAGATTTTTTTTAACATTACTGCCAGAGGGATAGGCAGCTCATTCAATATCAGCTTCATTTTTCAAAGGACTCATTTGTGTTTACGGCAGCCAGGCCTTTTATTTTGCTTTATTCATTTTTATTATTATTATTTTTTTGCCTGAGAATTGTTCCTTCTGCAGCACATGGTCACATGTCTAACTCAGGAAGCTGGAAAATATTTGCAGAACATTTTAAAAAGTGAGGAGAAAATGAAGAAAATTGTTAACTACTTTGTACAGTTACCTTAGAGGCTGCTATCTTATCTCTGTTCTCCAGAGAAGGTTTTTGTTTATTTTAAGAATGATAAATACTACCAGAATACTGTTTTGCTACCGAGTGTCCTACTTTGGATGTTTCTGGAGCAAAATGCTCAGATTAATAAGAATATTACTTTAAATATGAAACACGAGATGCAGATTATTATAGATATAATCATTCATTCCATGATTGTGTGCATACCTTTTGCCTTTCTGTCCTAGGAAACTAAAGATCACAAAAGAGATGGCAACTGAGAAGATTCATTGCTGATAGACAGAGCCCCTTTTAGCATGTAACTAGGGAAAAACTAAGTTGCCTCTATTGGAAAGGAATATCCATCTCTGGTAGAAAGCTATTTTTATTTATGAGTGGTGTAGGGTCCCTCTCTCCATATTGAAACAGAGAAGGACTATTTCTACACATGTGTACATATTTTAGCTCTAACCATTGTTGGTATGTAAACATAAATTCATTTTTCTTCAGAAAAACTAAATCTTTGTGGGAAAGAGTTCCTTATTCAATGTTAAAAGCAAGCTGGCCTTTGATTCTTATCCCTTTACCTCTAACCATATTTGCCAGGTACTTTTTCCTGATTTACTTCTTTCTCCGAGTTCTTCAGTGATTCCATGATTCTGTATGGATAAGAGGCTTAATGACACTGATGATGGCCTCAGCTTCTGCAGTTCAAGCCCAAGCACTATGTGGCAGGGTGAGCTCCTGTCACTCACCTTAGCTTCTGTCCACCTAACAGTTCAAAGCATGTTCTATGCAAGTACAGTAGATAGATAGGTACCACTTTGATGGGGAGACAAGCTGGTGTTCTGTGCAGGCAATCAGATTCCTGAGAGCTATGAACCTTCCTGGTTGCAGTTCCATTTGCAGGGCAGCTCTGAGAAAGGAGAGTGCCTTGGGTGATGCTGTAGGAAGAGCCGTTCATCTTTCTGTCTGGTGCGAAGCCAGCTTGCCCTACTGTGGTGTACCTTGGGAAGTGTTCAAGTATGTACTATAACCGGGCTGATACCTTAGCAAGCCAAACTACTACTCTGCAATTGAATTGTGATTTCCGGTTACTGTAAGAATGCCATACACTGATAATAATAATATTCTGTGTGGATGGAAACTGACTGCACCCCTAAAATGAGTTTCCTCTGAGTCTTGGGACTACACCTCTCTCTCAATTATCTTAATGAACTTCAGAAATCACCTGAGGTGTGACTTTCGGTTTGCCATCGCGGCTTCCGCGGACGCTGGAAGGCGAGCTCCGTCTTCTGCGTTCGGTTTCGTTGTCTTCTAAGATTGACAAAAGTGAAGAAGGAATGATATCTTTGTGTGTACTTTTCCTTTTCCTGAAAAGAACCTCTTGTGGCTGATAGTCGCTAAAGAGTGGAATTCTTTCTTCTACGCAAGAAAGAAAAGGGAGAGTGTTATAAGGAAGACATGTAGCTGTTGAGCAAAGGGGAAAAGCATCAAGTTTGGTTGAGAGAAGGAGTTTTTCAATCATGAGTCAAGGAATTGAACAGCAGAAATAACAACTTTGTGAGGGGGGCTTATAAAGTAAAGCTATCTTTTTTTGGCTAAGACTATTTAATTTTAACCCTAAAACATATTTGTTGTGCAGTTTTTTTGTATGAAATCATTTTCTGTGAGTATTTCATTGAATTGCCCATTAAGGACTATACTTTGACTCCTCTTTGAGGTCTAGTTTACGACTTATTGATAAAACCTGACTGTTAGGATTTTTTTCTTTAATCCCCAGTCCAAAAGCAAAAATCCAAAGCTGTTGCCCCTAGCCATAAACAAAAACACATTGGCTTTTTTTGGAAGGCACTTTGTTGAAAGTTGTGGGTGCTTCATACTGGAAGTTTTTAGGAAGAGACTGGAGAGCCAGTTGTCTGGAAAGGTTGGGTCTCCTGCTTGTGCAGGGTGTTGGACTAGAAGACCTCCAAGGTCTCTTCCAACTCTGTTATTCTGTTAAGAAATGGAAGAAAATAGAGTCTCTTCTTCACCTTGATTTTCCCTGATTCATTCTCTGTCTTTTTCTTATAACTAAATGATAGATAGGAATAACGTCTTAGGCTCTTTGTATCAGGGGATAAGGAAGCTTTGATGATATTAATTAATATCATTAATATTGTATTAGCTCATTATTTTTAATATTAAGCCTAAAGTAATAGTTAATGATGCTGCAAAGTACACTAATAAAATTGCTTGTACTGAAGTAATTAAGGGAAACGTAAGAAAAGTCTCAGGAGTATGCAGCTATGTACAATTACAAATGAATCCAGCTTTGTTCACTGCATTTGGACTGCATTTATTATCTTCCTGGAATTGCCCCATTTATTTTTATCATAGGTTCTGAGATTTTACATTACTTGGAGAAAAATAACACAGACACATGTCTTGATTGAAAACAATCTGGCATACATTTGCAACAAAATAGTCCTTGGAGAAAAAAGTCAAAGGATCAGAGAGATAAATGCTAAAAACAAGGACTTAATGGTTCAAAGAAAAAAGATGGAAAGTGATGGTGGAATAAATTATGTAAGGAGACAATCAAACAGAAGAGAAAGTTGAATGGATAAAGTGACAATTGGAAACAAGAGATGTAGAATATATTCCACTCTGCTGAAAGTGGGAATGCTGCTGAAATGGGGCCTCTTAAACTACTCAGTGAAAAATCAGAATATTGCCTTGTAAAGTTCATTGCTTTCATTGTCTATATACTAATGTTCAGCTTGAGCTGTGACTATGGAAAGGCTAATAGGATTTTATTGATGCCAAGGAGACTTTATAGGATGTCTCTCATGACTGTTCAAAGAGACATAAGAAATAGAATAGGATGAAAAACTTGCTCACTACATTAAAATTATCCACTCCTCCTCAGTAATACAAACTAAAATATCCTCAGAAATACAAATTAAAATCTAAATCATTACCAAGTCAATAAATGTTTCTGATTTGGTAATGATTTAAACATCATCTTGGTTATGAAGGAAGAAGTATTGTTGCTGTCTATTATTTACCAAACTTAAGAGAAGATGGGATAGTGCCTTTCAAGAGAAAAGTGTACATGTTTCAAAAAGGTGTAAAATAGTAGTGAGATATTTTAATGACCCCAACATCTATTAAGAGACAAATCTGCTAAGCATGGTATAATCCTGTTTTGTCTTTCTGACAATTTTTTCCTTTAGATGGTGGAAGAAGACACAGGATCTGTTGTCCTTAACACGATACTTTGCTGTGATAAATGTTAAATATATATGATTTAGTTGAAGAAGTGAAAGTAACAGGGAAGTTGGAGGCAGATGAACATGTAATGCTGATTTTTTTGCTTTGAAGAGAAACTAAAATTAAGCATAGTTAAATGCTCATTTTGTATTTTAAAAGATCAGATTTCAATGAACTTAGAACAATGGTAAGTAGGGTTTGATGCCAGAAGAAGTTAATAAGAAAAGAGCTCAAGATGGATAGGAGTTCCTAAATAAGGAGATACTTATAGCATAACCACAAAGAGATCCAAATGAAGAGAAAGAATAGACAGAAGACAGCTGAAAAAGCCATTATACAGTAACTATACAAAAATGTTACTGAGGGATCCTTGGTGCTCTCTGAGCTTGGTTGTTGTTTTTGCAGACATTTCATTACCCCAATATAAGTGCTAGTAGGCAGTGGGATTTACTCACATTTTATATTCTAGTGCAGGGGTCGCCAAGCCCTGGTCCATGGACCAGTACCGGGCCACGGCATGCCAGCAACCAGTCTGCACAAACAAGCAAAGCCCCATTCCATGGGATGCAGGCAGCAGACAAAACCATGTACTCTCCAGTCCGTGGAAAAACCTTTCTCCACGGAACCGGTCCCTGGTGTCCAAAAGGTTGGAGACCTCTGTTCTAGTGGGTTGTCCTGCCAGTGTTGATGAGAATGTTCTTGGTGGTTCTTTAGTTGGGCTGTTTACTATTAGCTTGTTTAGCAGTTCCTTGATTGGGGTATTGTTTGCTGCTTGATTGTTGATCTAATGTTAATCTTGGTGTTTGCTCATTTGGATTTTGATTATTGTCGAGGAGATTTTCTGGTCTTTTTGTTCCTTTTGGGGGGTTGTTTCTTTTGATTAGTATATAGATATTGTTTAGGTCTATGTACCTGTTCATGGCTGATTTGTCAGAGTGCCAACTAGCACTGATGCTACCTAGTTTGAGTAAGGAAATGTTTGCAAGAAAACAACTGAAGAAGCTTCTTGGATGAAAAGTGAAACGTCTTTAAAGAAAAACAAGAAATTCCAGTTCTCTCATGAAAAAAGCAACTTTGGGACAACCATGACCTGGATGATTGAGAATCTCTATAGACATTTGCAAGAAAACAACCAAGCTCAGAGAGTATCAAGGACCCCTCATTTCAACCATGAGCTACAAATAGTCTCTTCTATTGATAAAAATATTAGTGGACAGTAGAAAGTAGCCTCAAAGTTTGTATCAGGAAAGTAAAAGCTCAGAATCTGTTGAGTTTAGGAAGGGATGCTAAAAATAGCAAAAAGAATTTAAAAAAGAAAAAAAGCAATTGTAAGGTCCTGCCTCAGCTAACACTCCCAAGAAAGCAGAACTCTTGAAACTGGTATTGTTTCAAAAGGAACTTTTATTGAGAGTTAGTGAAAGCAGAAAGATCTAAATATTTCCCGTGCAAAATGTTACATTAAAACCCTCTGTTCAAACCTCTCCCGAGTGCCCAACTGTCCAGTTCAATTCCAGCCAATCAGAGATATGAAGTTGTTATGAGAACCGGAGCAATAAAGGCATTTCATTCTCTTCCCAGCCAAGTAGAGATAAGGCAGATAGTCCCAGGCACATTCCTCCCCCCTTTCTCACCCAAAGAAATACATCAAAAGTGAAGAGAACAAAGTAAAGGAAATATATCCCAGAGCCCACAAGACTTCCCGCTCCCTACAGAGTAAAACCTCCCCCCTCCCAACAGAATGGCAGAGCCCGAGAATAAGGATTTGAGGGAACCTGACAGCAATATATCAATTTATCAATATGTTGGCAAACTGCTAACAAGTAACACTGCAAAGATGAAACTATTGAGTTTTCCATCTGATTTCAACTCCTGTATCATAAAAATATGTGTCTTACTCAAGAAACTGTGAAGAGCAAAATAAAGAGGCAGGAAATACTTCAGTTTGAATGAATGTAAATCTTCAGGACAAGACTAATTGTTTTCTAGAACACAGAAGGGACCACCTAATGGTGTGGCTGAATGCTTGTGCTGTATATTACTTTGAGAAATGCTGATAAAGTGCCAGATTACTGAAAGAAAGCAAATCTTTTTTACTAAAAAGAAGAAGAAAAAGAAGATCACACCGACTACAGGCTGATCAGTCTAACACCAAAGTGACTCTTTAGGCACTATAAAAATAATACCTGATTATCAGAAGACAGCATTGATTTATCAAAAACAAATATTCCTAGATTAACTTGACACAATTTTTAATTGGATAAGTTTCTAAATAGTACTGCAGAAAAGAGTAGTTTTGTTGTTGTTGTTGTTAGTTGCAAAGTCGTGTCCGACCCATCACGACCCCATGGACAATGTTCCTCCAGGCCTTTCTGTCCTCTACCATCTTCTGGAGTCCATTTATCTCACGCCTACTGCTTCAGTGACTCCATCCAGCCATCTCATTCTCTGTTGTCCCTTTCTTCTATTGCCCTCAATCTTTCCCAGCATTAGGCTCTTCTCCAGTGAGTCCTTCCTTCTCATTAGGTGGCCAAAGTACTTGAGTTTCAACTTCAGGATCTGGCCTTCTAAAGAGCAGTCAGGGTTGATCTCCTCTAGGACTGACCGGTTTGAACGCCTTGCAGTCCAAAGGACTTGCAGGAGTCTTCTCCAGCACCATAGTTCAAAGGCCTCAATTCTTTTGCGCTCAGCCTTTCTTATGGTCCAACTTTCACAGCCATACATTGCAACTGGGAAAACCATGGCCTTAACTATACGCACTTTTGTTGGCAGGGTGATGTCTCTGCTTTTTAGTATGCTGTCTAGATTTGCCATAGCTTTCCTTGCCAGGAGCAAGCGTCTTTTAATTTCTTGGCTGCAGTCCCCATCTGCAGTGATCTTGGAGCCCAGGAAAATAAAATCTGTCACTACCTCCATTTCTTCCCCATCTATTTGCCAGGAATTGAGAGGGCCGGATGCCGTGATCTTGGTTTTCTTAATGTTGAGTTTCAAGCCAACTTTTGCACTCTCCTTCTTCACCCGCATCAAGAGGCTCTTTAGTTCCTCTTTACTTTCTGCCATTAGAGTGGTATCATCTTCATATCTTAGGTTGTTGATATTTCTCCCGGCAATCTTAATTCCAACTTTTGATTCATCTAGCCTTGTCTTTCTCATGATGTGCTCTGCATATAAGTTAAATAGGCAGGGCGACAGTATACAGCCTTGCCGGACTCCTTTCCCAATTTTGAACCAATCAGTGGTTCCATGTCCAGTTCTCACTGTTGCTTCTTGACCTGCATATAGGTTTCTCAAGAGACAAATAAGATGGTCTGGTACTCCCATCTCTTTAAGAACTTGCCACAATTTGTTGTGATCCACACAATCAAAGGCTTTAGCATAGTCAATGAAGCAGAAGTAGATGTTTTTCTAGAACTCCCTAGCTTTCTCCATGATCCAGCGTATGTTGGCAATTTGATCTCTAGTTCCTCTGCCTCTTCTAAATCCTGCCTGTACTTCTGGTAGTTCTCGATCCACATACTGCTGGAGTCTAGCTTGTAGGATTTTAAGCATAACTTTACTAGCATGTGAAATGAGTGCAATGGTGCGATAGTTTGAACATTCTTTGGCATTGCCTTTCTTTGGAATTGGAATGTAAACTGACCTTTTCCAATCCTGTGGCCACTGTCGAGTTTTCCAAATTTGCTGGCAAATTGAATGTAGCACTTTTAGTGCATCATCTTTTAAGATTTTGAATAGCTCAGCTGGAATACTGTCACCTCCACTAGCTTTGTTGTTGCTCAGATTTCCTAAGGCCCATTTCACTTCACATTCTAGGATGTCTGGCTCAAGGTCAGTGACCACCCTATCGTGGTTATCAGGGATGGTAAGCTCGTTCT